>JAQZBX010000412.1:59553-112648 GCA_029593785.1 Cabassous unicinctus | reverse complement strand
ACACATACATATACCTATATGCACACACCTGCAGTCACACACACACACATATATATACCTATATGCACACACCTGCAGTCACACACACATACATATATACCTATATGCACACACCTGCAGACAGACACATATACATATATATATATACCTATATGCACACACCTGCAGACAGACACAGATACATGCACATTGTGCTAGACTGAATTATGCACCCAACAAAACACGGTTTTTATCTTCATCTGGGTTCCTGTGGATGTGAACTCATTTGTCAATAGCACCTTTTGAAAAGGTTATTATTAGCTGATGTGTGGCCCGGCTGAGTCATATCACTGGAAGCCTTGGAAAGAGAAGGCCACAGGAAGGAGCCAGAAGTCAGAGGAAACCAAAATAGCAGACACAAAAACTTGCCATGAAGCGGGAGGCAGAGGGGCCAGCCAGGGAGCCCCAAGGATCCTGGCAAGCCAGCACCACACCTCCCAGGCTCCCAGGAAATGCATTCTTGCCAGCGCCTTGATTTTGGACATCTAGCTTCTGAAACCGTGAGAAAATACCTGCTTGTTGTTTGAGCCAGCACATTATACGGTACTTATTTTAGCAGCCTGGTAAACCAGGACATGCTCATACACACACACACATCCATCCAAACATACATGCACACATAGAGTCATGCAATATAGATAGGTACGCATGATGCACGCGTATACAATGATTTTAGCTTAGTGTCTATCCCACGTGCACTAAAAGGATATTAGTTAGGCAGTTGCTACTCTTTCATATAAAAATCTGTCTCTAGGTAGAAGTAAATCCTCAGTTTTGCAAACTGAATAGGTGAGGTGAAACTGGAAGTACAGTCGATAGGCCGTAGAGATTAACAAGATTTTCTTCCTTTTGAAAAAACTCTTCAGTCACCGCAGGGAAAACCGGGGTCCCTGCTCCCTGTGGTGAAAGGGAAAAGCCTCTCAGCCTTCTCGCTCAGGCAGGAGCCCAGGGCGCACTGGGGGCACTGGCCGGCGGCTTCCCTGGGGGTTGAGCCGCAACAGCGGCGTCCGGAGCCTTGGCTGGGCAGGACTGCGCCCTCACTCTCTCGGCGCCGGGCCCTTGCCACCAGCCACCCAGTGCAGGTCACTGTCGGGGGCTGGAGAGACAGAAGGAAGTGAGGCAGGCCGCTGGCCCTCCAATGCCCCTCCTCCATGCGGGGGCGGGGGGGAAGACACTCACACAGAGAGAGCAGGTAATGACAAGATGCTTTGCAGCGTCACTCAGTGAAAAGCAACCACGGCTCCTGCTCAGTTAACACGTGCTATGAGCCCAGCACGGCCCAAGCTCACTGGCAAACTCTCATTGACGCCAAATCACCACCATTGCAGGGGCGGGTGAGTGATAGCCCCTTTCCCCACAATGAGACCGAATTTCCAAGGTCAAGGACTCTGCCCAGTGCAAGGTGCAGAAGCGGATTCAGAACTGTCCTAAAAGTCCCAGTGACTCACACCCCAGAGCAGGAGCCCACAATGCTGGAGGGCCGCCACGGTGGGAGGAGGGAGGGGGGCAGAGATGCGTTTCTGCAGGGGGAGAAGCAAGGCAGCATTTCCTCCCCGAGGCCATGCTCTATCCACAGCCCATGCAAGCCAGCGGAGACAAACTCCCTAGGCCAGGGCCGCTAAAGGGCGCCACGTGCATGCGCACACAGTGTGTACTTTTCCCACCAGTCTGGAAGAGATCTTTCTCCTCCTCGTCCACATGGCAGAGGAAGCCTCCCTGGCCGTGGAGATCTGAGCTTGAAGATCTGACATTTCAGCCTCATCCCTAGCAGAGGCTGCTGTCCACTCACCCAGAGATTAGCGGGAAGAGGACCTCGGAATTGATTAGAAAGTGCATTTGTCTTCCTACCAGAACAGAACCTACGAGACAAGGAGGCTCTGGAGATGTGTGTTGGCAGCAGAGAGGGTGGGTTTGTCCTGAGCCAGCCTCCTCCTCCTCCTACCTCCCACCCCTCTCCCAACAAGCGGTCGAGTCAAAGCCATTCACATGGCCCCCGTAACCGGGGCTCTGGCTCTGACCAGCTAAAGAGAGAAGATCCCCTCCCCATGCTTCTCAATCTTCTTTTCCATGGGTTTTTCTCCTTTTATAACAAAACAAACACATGCTTATCAAAATATATTCAAATATCACATGAGTGGAAAAATTAAAAGTAGAAGGCTACCCCTTCCTTCTCAAGGTAACTACTGTTAGGAATTTTGTGTGCATCCTTTCAACCATTTTTTGTACTTACACAAAATGTATATATGATATGTGTGTATATCACATATGTTTTTAAATAAAATATGTGTATATTGCATTATTTTAAATAAATTTCAGTAACTCATTTACACAATATCCAAGGGAGATATTGCCATGTCAGAATATTGGTATCTCCGTGATTCTTTTGATAACAGGCAGAATGGTCCTTTATATGAATATACCATCTTTTATTTAACCCAACACTGTCCAATAAAACTATCCGTGATGCTGGAAACACCCAGTGTGGCAGCACCAGCCCCAGCTGGCTATTGAGCACTTGAAATGTGGCTGTGCGATGGAGGAACCACATTTTTAAGTACTTTAATTGGATGAATTTAACATTGTCATGTGTATTGGGCAGCACGGATGTAACCAGTCCCTCACTGAAGGGCACACATTAGTCATTCCTTTGTTGTCCCTATAGGCTGATCTGATGCGATGCACATCTATGTCTATGGGTATCTGAGTGCTGGCTCATCATTCCTTAAGTGACCTCTTGCCCAATACTTTGTGTTCTCTATTAATAATAAGCCAGACTCCTACAGTCTACACTCACTTCTGAGAGAATAAAAGACATCCGGGCGTACTTGCCAACACTAGCCTCCAGGCACAGAGGTTTCCCGATGCACTTTGGAGCAGTGTGGACCTTCCACAGGATGCTAACACCTATAGCCAGGCTTTCTGGGAGAAGATTCCCGGGCTAATACCCCTTTTGGGAAGAAGTGTCTACCCGGCATGACAACGAGTTGGCAGCGATCGCTTTACTCAGCACTTGCAACAAAGTATCATTAGTAGCTGGCTCATATTAAAGCATTACAAGCAATATTTTAGCTTGTTTCTTAATGTCCCTCAATTACCCGTTCCTATCTGTGCCTGCCCGACCCCAGAAAAGCATAAATAAGGGGTTTGGCTGCACCTCACTTCATTGCGCTGTGGTTGGAGCTAATCTGCTATGGTGATGCATGTGTTCCTAGACTATCTTTCGATGCAACCTGTTGAGGTGAGAGCTCCATGCCAAATGGCCGGGTCAACCTGAGCAATGAGCTGAAGCTGGGGTGGGATGAGAGGATGCAAAGGAAACAGGCAGCATGTCCCTCTGTGGGAAACAGCGCCCGGCCCCTGGGCAGTGATCACACACCTCCCAGTCCTTCCTTCACAAAGACCTGGGCTCTTTGAAGCAGCTGCTGCCATACTCCTGGGAGGGAAAAAGCAGGGAGGAATTCGGTTTATTTTTCTGACTTCTTCAGTGAACTTAACAGATGGAAAAAAAAAAACACAACAACTAATGAATATTAAATTCTAACCAGTTACATCCTTCCAAAGGCTCTTCTCATCTTCGTTAACATCCACATAAATTTTACTTTTATTGCCGGAACAAAATTGTAGCGGCATCAACAGACCTCTAAATAAAGAAAGGGGGAAAAAATCACCTAAGATGCTGAAAGCCCTACAAATCAAACAGCCTTCATTTTTCCGTGCTCTCTTTCTGTCTTTGCTCATGTGTATACATAATTTATGTCTGAGGCAGCGCTGGTGTCTACAGCTCCAGGTAGGCAGCGGAGGGGATTAAATATAACTCAACCCTGAGGCAGACTTTCTTCCGGCTCCTCCAGCCCCCTTGCTCCTTTCGCTTTGCCCCTTCCTCTGACCGTTTCTGTCCTGCCAGGTCTTGCTCTGGATTTAATCCCTGTGCCCTGCTGGACATTTCCTGGATTGACTGACATTGGCCAGCCGGTGTTCCCTCTTGGATTTCCTCCACAGCGGGACAAGCACTGAGAGGCCCATACTGGGTAGTTTCAACAGCTCGCTGTTTTGATTGGTGGTTCCTCAGCCAGATTTGGTTGTGAAATATTTAAATTATCACCCATGTTTGTCTGCTTTGACTTAACTCAGTTTGGATACCAATTTCCGTGCTCTCCCCACGTTAATCTTGCGTTCCAGATCCTAGACCAACAAGGATACTCAACTCACTGAGATTCCGAGTCAAGTGGTTTCTGGGTCACTTTATTTCTCACTTCCCTCTTCTCAATGGCTTCCTCTGAGTCTAGAACCAAGCTCATTGCAATCGTAGAAGAAATACCATGCTATTTTCTGCTTTTTAAAATCATTTTTCCAATGCTGCTGGATAAGGCTTTCAATGGCAGTTTTAATTTCCTATTGAAAGGATGTTCCATCTTCTTAACCTTTCTTGTTACTACCACAAGTGGACTTGCTGCCTGATACATACAGAAATTGATGCCATGACACCAGGTTTTTGAGAAAAGAAAGAGTGTATTGCAAAGAAGCCCAGCAAGGAGACAGGAGGCAAGGCTCAATTCTGTCTCCTTGAGCTGGGGTAGAGCAGGGCTTTTATGGGGTTACAGCCAGAGAGGTTCAGGAAGGTGGTGTGATACGATGTGGGACTAGAGGCAGGGCTAGGTGGAGCATGCATGAGGGACAATTATGCTTGTTCATCACAGGGGATCATCTGACACAAAATGCCAGCAGTGCTCTAATGTTTAGCACTCAGAATTGTCCGTATATTGTCACGTCATTTTCCTGAGTCCTCCAGTCTGTCTTTCTCACTGTTGTGTTCCTTGAGCCTCTCACAGTACTGGCATCTGGTGGCCCCTGTGGACAGGACATTTTGTTTCTTTGGGATTTCTTTAAGGTAAATTCGGGAGTTTCTGTTCAAGCAGTATGATTTTTACATGTCTGTAACAGAGAACACGTACGCTTTTCTTCTTTCATATGCATGGCTTAACGTTGTTTTTGTACATGGGAGTGGGCCACAGGCTGCTATTTTTAATGGCTGTGGGAGGTTACACGTGCGGCACCCACACGGAAGGGGGCGAGGTGTGCACTGTGCCCTGTGGATGTGCTGCTGCCACTGCCCTCTCGACAGCAAGCCCATCTTCCCTGCAGCACGGCCAATGATTATCACACGAATGGGATGTTTCTACATTTGGGGTAACTTCCAGGAGGTTGATGGTGAATACCCTGACTCGAGTCTGGTAAAAGGGGAGAAATGGATAGTGGGACTTGGGTCAAATAGCAGTTCCACCATCTAGATGCTGGATTCAGGTGATGCTAAATCTTTGGGGAAGTTGCATCAAGTTTGGGAGCCACCAGCTCCTTCTCTCTCCTGGCATCCTTTTCTGTAAAATGGGGACCATATTACCTCCCCCAAGCCCCCAGTGGCCTCCCTGCTCGCAACTCCTGGGAACCAAGCCAGATGACAGCCAGGAGGAGGCTGAAGTGAGCACAAGACAATGAAAGTGCTCAGAACACTCTCAGAAATTTCACTCCCTCGGGAAACTTCTCTGGTGCTAATTTATCTGAATACCAAGTATAGAATCAAAGTTGGAATTATAAAGCTCTTACCACACACACACACAAAGGAAAAATGGGCATTTTTCTCCCATAGTGCTATCTTATGTTGAGCATGCATTTTGCACTGGAAATGCAAAGAACAAAGCCCACTGAACACTCGTTCAAAGGCAGGGGTCACGGTGGCAGAGTCTCTGGGCCCAAAAAGTGCTGGGCAGCTTTAAGCTCTTTACGTGGAATTTCATCCCCACAACCATCCTTTGGGATCAGTAATCCTTTACTTCATTTTATAGATGTGGAAACTGAGGTACAGAGAGGTTAAATGACTTGTCCATGATCATAGATAAGCAATAGAAAATTTAAACCACCAGGCAGCCTGGCTTCAAGCTCTTAACCACTACATGCACTCGCTCTTGAGATAGGTACAGAAAGAGGTGAGTGTGTTCAAATGCAGCCAGGGGCTTTCCTGCCTCCCTTTGCAGCCTCATAGCTCATTGCATCACCGACACAAACGCATGCACAGACAAACACACCATTCAAAATGCAACCGGGAGCATTCCTGCCTCCATCTTCAGCCATGCTGCGCTCCGCCATTCTCTCTCCACCCTCTGCCTTGGACCGCTGCCTTCTCTGCCTGAAACCCCCTCACCACCATCCTCGGGGTTTTTGACTACTTCTCATATGTCGTCCCATCCCCACTCTGATGCCATCCTCTCCCTGCCCCACCCCACCTGGGCCAGAGGCTCTTTCTCTACATTTCCCTAAAACTTGCTCGCCCACCAGGCGGGCACCTGCTGCCCTGCATGTTAATTCTCTGCTGTCTTTTCTACTAGCCTGGCACATGCCAGAGGTTCAAGTTACCCCAGAACCAAATTCACACCCCGGCACATGGCGGTGTCCACTAAATGCTGGCTGAAGCTTGAGCAGCGGGCTGCTATCGCAGGCATCCTGTTTCCACCACTGCCTAATTGGGTGACCTTGACAGCTCCGGGCCTTGGTTTCCCTATTGTTAAAATGGGGGAATGATAACAACAGTGTCGATTCCATCTGGCTGCTGTAAGGACTGAATGAGTTGCTGTAAACATAACCTATGTAAACAAGAAAAACTACGTGAAGGGAAGTCTCTGCAGGTTTCTTGTGCTGCACTCAGCAACAGATGACGTCACAGCTCTGCCCTGACCGGCCAAGGGCGTCCCGTTCTTTCTCAGAGTAACACCCAAACCTGCCTGGCTCATCCCCTCCTCTGGGTCCAGCCACTGTGGTCGCCTCGCTATTTCCGGAACACGGATGTTCCACATCAGGGATTTTACACTATCTCTGGAGGTTGCTTTCTCCACAGAGCCTCGTGGCCCCCTTCTCCAATGCAGGCAGGTCTCTCCAAGCCCCTCCCCTGAACCCCTCATTAAAAAGAGCACCCCACCCACTTTGGCCCTGCACGGCACTTATTACTGATGGACTTCCTTCACTGCCTGCCTCTCCCACTCTAGCCTAAGCTCCACGCGGCAGCGGCAACGTGCTCAGCACCACGCTCGGCACGTAGTGGGCATGCAACACATGCATGGACTGCGTGAACGGACAGGTGGATGGAGAAATGAACCCGCTGACGTCATGGTAAAGGGGGGGAAATTGTCTTGATTTTCTTTCCGGGCCACCTCCCCAATTCCTGAATCCCACCCTCTCCCCCAGAGCTGAGAGAACAACGGAGAACCTCAGCTCTGAAAGCGCCAGCTCCCCAGCTCATCCCTGGAAATGCCCACCCCTGGGTGGCGTGGGGCCTCAGCTACTTCACCTGCGTGACAGGTGCAATTGTAGCACCCACCGCACTGCTGCGGGGAGGAGCCACTGGGCGACGTAAGCAAAGCACTTAGCACGAGGCCAGGCGCGTGGCAGCCATGGCGCTCTCTTCCCGTTTAACCTTCCAAGGAAGGAGGCTGCCCTCACTCCCTGTCCCTGCCCAGCACCCCCACCCCCACCCAGCAGGCAGGGACTTGTTCTGAATATGAAGAGTCAGCTTTAAAGCCTGGGTTCCTGTCTTAACGTGCCACATTCATATCCTTGCCCACAGCCCGTCCCCCTGGGGATGTCAGCCCCCAAATAAAGGTTGTCAAACATTTTAAATGTTATTAAATTGTCCAGTAAATGGGAATGCCCGAAGCAGAGAGCCAGTCAATCAGGATTATTGCTGCACTTCCAAAAGGCAGAAGGAAGCCATTATTAGGTTTAAGAGTATTGTGTTCCGTCTCCCACACAGCCTGCATCTGAACCTTCACTTAATTGGCAGCCTTCAGCACTAGCAGACTCGCATCCTGAGAACCGGGAGAAGTTTCCAAAGATGCGCCCAATGTTACATGCTTGGCGCAGAACTACTCACGGGGAAAGAATGATCCTTTCTGCAAGGCCTGTGGGGAGAGCTGTATCACCAGCACTACCGCGGCTGGGAAACTGACTCTAACCGGAATAGCACCCCCTCACCCCCACGTAAACTGAAGACAAACCTACGGTTCTGAGATTTAAGGCACGGAGCATGGGACCTTCCGTCTCCTCACTCCACAGGAAGCTCCTCATGGACAAGGATTGGTCCCTTCCCATCTCTGTATCCTCGGGACCTTCCCCACAGCTGGCACACCCTGGACACGAAACAGACGTTTGTGGAATGACTAAGGAGATCCTGGTGTTTTTATGTAGGAAGGGGATTTGGCTCTGGGACTTAAGTGATTCCATTTAAATGTTTCAAGCCAGAGGCTGGGGTGGGAGAGAAGCATGATTTCTCTCCATCCCTCACCCCACTTCCCACAAAGTGCAGTTGCATTGTCTCTCCTCATCCCTTGGTATCTGTCCCCTCCTCGCCCTCCTCCCTGAGACCATTGCAAAAGACGCCCATGCGACCCTGTCCAGCAACCCAGTGCGTGCACAAGCTTGCTGACTGTTGGAAAACCCGGAACTGACAGCGTCTCTCTCCCACTTAGGAAATCCCTCATGGCTCCTTGCTGCCTCCAGGGAGAAGCCCAAGCTCCTTAGTGTGACATGCACGACATTGTGCCGGGTGAGCCAGTCCAGCCCCCTCCCCTGCTGCTCTCTCTGCACCCACAGCTCCAGCAAGCAATGTGCTGTCCTCCAAGACACCAGCCGCCAGCTCCCTCCCCTCTGCCTTCGGACCTGCTTCTGCTGCCTAATTACTATTGTTCAAATATGGACCCCCCCAGGAAGCCTTGCTCCATCTCTCTGTGCTCGCCCTCAAGTCTCTCCCCTGTGCTTCCAAAGGGCTGGAAGCTGAGCACACTCAAAAGGTCCCCCACGCACTTTTTTTTTCATGTAAATTGTTTAAGGCAGTGCAGGAAGTGTGCAGAAGCCTAAGCTCCCCAGTCCCCCGAAGGTGCATACAACCCATGTGGCCTGCACTCAGATAAAAAAATAAAACATTATTGGGTCTTCTGGAGCTCCCGCGTGCCCTCCAACCACTTTGGAAAACTGTTTGGTGATTCCTGTTCAAAGCTAAACCACCAGTCTGATCTCCAAAGCGGCTGTCCTCCCAGCCCTTCCAATCTGTACTGACAAGGCTGCCTTGTGGATTCTCCTTCCAAATTTTAAGATCTTGGGGTTGAGGTCTACATTTTGGTATCACTTTATCCTTAACTCCTATTACAGAAATGGCCTATGGTAGGTATTCCATAAGTGTTGAATGAATGAATGAATGGAGTGAATGAGAAGAAACATACACTCTCGGATTGGAGGGCAGCTTTGGATTGCTTCTGGTCAATACTTCTCAAACCTGTTTCTCTCATTTGGAACCCACAGTAGTGCAAAAATGGGGGGTTCTCATCAGAATTCACAAAATACCAGATGTTCTCTAGAGACTGTCAAGGAGAGAGAGAGATAGATTGTCAGAGAGAGAGAGAGAATTAAACAAGATCATCTGTTTTAAGCAGAAAAGACAAACTAACAATTCTAGGTAAAGCAGGCCAGTTAAATTGATTTGACAGCCATGCTCAGCAGCAACGGCAGCTTCCAGCATCTTCCTAGACTGGTTCGTTTTCCAAGATCTGTGATTTTTAAATAAGGAGTAGGATCAAAGGTCAACCTCACCCCCTGGAGCACAAGCTAAGCCTGTGCTGTAATCATATCACACAGCGAACTTCAAAAGCTCATGGGGCTGTGACGGCAGCTACCTGTCTGTCTTCAAACCAGATGAATGCCTTTCTGATGCCATCAGTCAGGGAAAGAAGATGTATAAAGAGCAGCCGATCCTTATTTAACCAAGCTCTTCTCATCTTGTCATGAATGAAAAGCACACTGAACAGTCTTGGCCCAGGTGAGAAACAGAATCTGCTGGAAACTGCCAGAAGGCCTGTTATTTTTCTCTAACCTTTCAGAGTCTGGGAGTATCACTGGTGACAGCCCAGAATGACGAACTAATAATGCTTTACCAAAGCACAAGGGTCTCCAGAGAAATGGAGAGCCGACCCTACAATTGGAAGTTTCCTCCCCCGAACCTCACAATGCTCCCCTTCGAAAGGGCTCGGGAGGGAAGCGTGTTCCAAGAACTTTGCTTTGCTGACTTTGACAGGCAGAAGAATGCAGCACAATAGGATGGACCAGAAGTCGTTACTCTCAACACTGCAGTTGGAACTAGCAGCCTTAAAGAACACGAAAGGCCCCAAAAAGTTCTTCTGACTGGATGGATCCCTCCCGGGCAGGTTTTCGCATGAGTGGTGGCAGGAGGTTACAACTCTATGTAGCACCCCGGGGTGCAGAGCAAAATTTAAACTTCACCCAAATGAAAGAGCCGATGTCTTTCCAGCTTCCCCTTCTCCTCCTATGTCTGGATCTGAAGTGGAAATGCCTGATGGACTTTGCTCACCAATGGATTGAAGCAGCATCTGAAAGACCCGTCAGACACCACCAGCCCTTTTGGTTGGACCTTCAAATTTAGTCCCACCTGTCCCACGGGGGCCTGACTCTGTCACTGTGGCAGAATCATTTACTGCTCTCTGAAAATCCACGTGCTATCGCCCCCACCCCCAATATTTCCCAGCTGCTTTGCAGTTAGGCAGGGCTGGGTGACTAGAGCCAGCCAATGGCAGAGAGCAAAAGCAACACACGTCACTTCTAAGGTCAGTGCATTTACCACTCGGTGCATGCCTCGCCAGCATGGCGAGACAACCAGGAAGCCATGCGTTGTGATGACATTTCCACAAGACTGGAGCAGCCTGAGTCACCAAGTCGCCTTGTGGAGGATAGCTGTCCAACTGAGTCGTCCTGCAGACTGGGATTTATCTGAGCAAGAATTAAGCCTTCGTTATTGAGCAAGTGGCAACAAACAAGTCACTGATATTTTGGGGTTAATTTGTTACTGCAGCATAGCCTATCTTATCCTGACTCATATCAGCAATACCTCACTTTAAGTATTAATAGATCTGAATTCATCAAGCCCTGCAGAAACAGAAATTCTGAAGTCCTGGGCAGCCTGGTTAAGAGCCATTTGAGAAACCCTGAATCTGAGCAAGAGAGCACCCACCATTTCAGGGCACAAAGCCTCTTTGTGATTTGGAGGTATCAGCTCATTCATTTTCATTTTAGGAACCAAGGGCTAACCCACTAGCTTCCAGGTGTCAAGTGATAGAGATGAGGGTAGGGGCAAATAGGATAACAGTCTCTGGCAGCTGCCCTAAGAGATTGTGAGTTTCTGCCGAGAAACCCAGGCCTGGACTAAGAAGCTGGCACCGTGAGCAGTGGAGACCTTCCTGCAAGCACCACACTGACGATGACAACATACATGCCCACACACTAGCACAGGGGTTGAGTGCATGGATACCAATAGAGGCATGAGCAGGTGCTTGGCCATCGATGAGGATGAGGATGGTGATGGCAGCAGCTACTAGTTCTTGAACATGTATCATGTCAGGCACTGTGCTAGGCACTTTACATGCATGACCTCATTTACTCATCCAAGTTCTTTATGAAGTCACTGCTATTGTTATCCCATTAATACTTGGCAAAGTGAAGCTTAGAGAAGGTATTGATTTGCCCAGAGTGACAGAGCTAATAAGCAGCGCAGACTTGAACTCAGCCCAGGAGATTCTGACAGCGGCGCTTTGCTGGCCAGCTCCAATCCTGCAGCGCTAGGTGTGTGGCACTCAGTGATGAAGAACACAGCGCTGCAACTCTGAAATATGTGAAGGTATTTGCCAGACCCAGAGAGTACGGAACGATGTGACGCGAGCAACTGTTGGCAGGGGTCTGGAGTGGCATTCAGCCCTGCCCACAGCACCAAGGTCACAGGGCACATGCACACTTAGGGGTGGAAGGCACTGTGGGGACAGGTGAGGAGCTGAGCTCCTGCCCGGCTCACCAACCCCACAGTGGAGCACCAGTGCTGTGGTCCTCCAGCGGGCATGCATCCGAATCGCATGGTGGATATGTTGGGGACCCATCAGTGCTGTGGTCCTCCAGTGGACATGCATCTGAATCGCGTGGTGAATATGATGGGGATCCTGGAAGTCTCTTCTCTCAGACCTCTGGGCTGGCTGCACTCCGTTGCCCTTTGATGGCCTGGAGGCCCAGGACAACCACCCCTAGCTTCCAGGCTGCTCCAGCCCCTGCTAAGCTTCAGGCCAGGAGTCTCTGGACAAAGTACTATCTCCAAGGCAGAGGTGCCAGACAGGTGCCAGCAGGGATACTAGGACAAAGAGCAGCCACACCTTGTGCCACACCCCTGTGCAAAGCCCACTGGTCCTTGCCTCTCCCCCGCAGGGGCTAAGAGGGCATAGAGTCAAAAGAACATGGAAACGTAACAGGGCTTGGGGTTGTTAGAAACTTTCATCTCCTAGGTCTAATCCTAGAGTGTACCCCAAAAATGGAGAACCTGCTCCAAAGAATAGGAAAGGGTCTTTCCCCATCTGTCGACCGACAGGCTGCCAGGCCATAGCCCACCCTCCCAGACTGAATGCTGCTGACAGCCAGGCTGGTGAGCAACAAGTTATTTTTTTTTTTTTTTAAAGATTTATTTATTTTATTTATTTATCTCCCCCCTTGCTGCTTATGCTTCTGTGTCCCTTTGCTGCATGTCTTCTCTGTGTCTGCTTATCTCCCCCTTGCTGTGAGGTCTTGCCGCATCAGCCCACGGCGCTGGGCGAGCCGGCCTGCCCTCACAAGGAGGCGCCGGGAAGCGAACCCGGGGCCTCTCATATGGTAAACGGGTGCTCTATCCATTGCGCCACACCCGCTTCCTGCCGTGAGGTTGTTGCATCAGCCCACCGCACCGCTCAGGCCGGCGTGCCCTCACAAGGAGGCCTCAGGACGCGAACCCGGGCCTCCCACATGGTAAACGGGGGCTCTATCCACTGAGCCACACCTGCTTCCAGCAACAAGTTCTTTAAGAAGTTCCCTCCTGGCTACACTGGACACGACTTCCTTCCCTGAGTCCCAAAGCCCATAAGTGATTTCAGAAATGCTCAAAGCCAGCCCGCCTTGCAGGATGCATGGATGGCATTTTCCCTCTCAGAAGTTACGTTACTCCAGAGTAGATTACCTCTTCAAACCTCAATTCACAGACTTCCTGAGGAGACAGAAATGAGTCCTAACTGACCCCAGGCTCCAGGCCTCACCGGGGCCCTGGAATCCCAAGATTCTCTCTCTGCATTGCATGGGGAGCCAGACCTCGCAAAGCCCAGGGTCTGCCCCCAGGACTGGGATGAACTGCCCCTGCGGGCAGCGGGACCCGACCCCCTAGGCACTGCCAGCTGGCCCCCACGGGAGGGCGGGCCTGCCAAGAGGAAAGCTCGCAGAGCCTTGGGGCAGGCGGGCTATGCCTGCCGATGTCCCCAGACTCCTGTGTGTCCTCCCCGTTGAGCCAAAGTGACTTCAAAGGCAACTGGTTCTTCTGGGGTGCTCTGCCATGCCATGCTGATCCCCCCCTCCACTCCACTTCTGGGGTGCTCTGCCATGCCATGCCTGATCCCCCTCTCCACTCCACTGGGCTGAGCCTGTCAGGAATACATTCCTCACACCCACTGAAGGTCAGGACCAATAACCTGTCCAGAATCCCAAGGTCCAAGGCCAGAATCACCTCTTGTTGTCCCTTTGCATTGATTCTCCCATGGAAGACATCACCATGGAGAGGTGCACATAGCAGTGAAAACCAGGAGGGCAGAGCAGGAAGATAGAAGCACAACCACCTCTGTCTACTTGTGTGACTTTCCTGGAGGCACCATATTGAAAGGTTATGAGGGCCTCTCTGAACCTCAGTCTCCTCTTCTGTAAAGTGGGGAAAACCATGCCCTCCTGATGGGGTCACTGCCAGGATGGAGACAAGGCATAGTTAAGCTCTCGTCTCAGAGCTTGGCACATGGAAATGTAATGACTACACGCCATTTCCCATCAAAATCACAACAACCTAGAGTCAGGAGACCCCAGTTCAAATCCTGGTTCAGTCAATTGTTCACCGAAGAAGTCACAGCCCTGAGACTCAGTTTCCTAAATTGCAAAACTGCCACCACCAATTTCTACAGGGTTGAGAGAAGAGCACGTAAGATATCACATACGAGTGTGCTGCCTACACTGTGAGCGGCTCAGCTAGGAAACGGGGTTCATCATAGCTCTGGCACTGGGAGGCGTAAATTCAGCACTTGAATGAGTGCCTGACACATAGCTGGTGCTTTTTGTGGGTTGAACTGTGTCTCCCCCAAAGATGTGTCCAACAGCTCCCGGCGCTGTGGACGTGGCCTTCTTTGGAAATAGGGTCTTTGCAGAGGGAATCCAGATAAGACGAGATGGCACCGCAATCCACTCACTGGATGCTTCTAAGAGGAGGGAAACCTGGACACTCAGAGATGAGACACAGGGAGAGGGAGGCCGAGACGGGGGTGGTGCAGCCGCGCGCCAAGGGCCTCCGGGGCCGCCAGGAGCTGGCCGAGCCCAGGAAGGACCAAAGCCCTGGTCCTGCAGAGGCAGTGCAGCCTGGCCCGCACCCCGATTTCCGACTTGCAGCCTCAGAACTCTGAGAGAAGAAATAGGTCTTATCGGAAGCCACCAGGTTTTGCAACAATTTGTTAAGCCGTCCTAGAAAACGAATACAGTGCTCAATAATGCTTGTTATTCTTTAATTCATCAATCCTTAGAGTGCCGTTTAATTAAGTAATAATCATGGGGCCACACATTATGAAGGTTGTTCTCAGTCTTACCACCAAAGCCAGCCAGACCGATTCCATCCTTGCAGGAATGACGTCGGGAGGACAGTGACTCCTCGGGGCCCTGCCTCCTTCCTGCAGGGGAAGGTGTCCAATGGGGGTCCTCTTTATAGTCCTCCCCCAGACAAAAACGGTAGACAGGCTGAGCCAGGTAGTGGTCATCAAAACAGAAAGAAAAAATGCCCTTCTAGCCAGGCACAGTGCACCCCTCAATTCAATCCAGTGTTCGTCTTTACGCTTTTTTGGTAACGTTTCAACTTAAACTGTTTCCCACCCAGACCCACCGGGCCTCCAGCCGGCTGAACTGGTTTTATGCAGACTCCAGCCTTAGAGGGGCGCGTGGACTGATTTTTACACCATGCAAGATCAATCCTGGGCTTGCCATTTGTCGGGTGGCTTGGCCTGAGAGAGATTGCTTCCTCAACAGGTTACAGGGTCGCACAGGGCAGGAGAGAGCAATCTGGGCCTGCTGGAGGCCCAGCGCTGGGGAGGCGGGGATTCAGGAGGAGAGCCTGCAGAGACAGTGGTCAAGCGGAACCTCTTCATCCCAACAGCTGAACATTTGGGGCCCAGCTAACCCCGAGCAGAAATGGTTGGGGTAAGGGATGCGCCCGGAAAGGCTAAGTGGCTGGTTAATAAGGCTTTCAGGATTCTGCATGCCAAGGCTGTGTGGCTCCGACCCCTCCAAGCATCAACTGTGAGAGCATAGAACTTTCTGGAATGGAGAAAGGGCACTGAGTTCACTGAGCTCGCTGGGGTCTGATGGATCTTCATCCGCCCCCTCTGTGCCTTCAAAGTCCTTCATTACGTTCCTCCCAAAGTCACTCTCAAATGCCTCCTACACTTGTTCCAACTTTGCTTTAATGAACAGTCTCAGTTTATTAACATTTTGGTCAAAAAGACCAAAGCATACATCACTTATTGCAAATTGCAGAAGGTTAGTTTCCAACTAACAAAGCTATGCATAATGTCCTCATGCACAAATCCTATTTTCTCCCGAAGGATGGGAGAGCGGAGAGCTCGCTGTGCCGGGCAGCAATGCTGGGGCCCAGCTGTGCTTTTCCCGGGCACGTTGTTTAAGTTGCCGTGTGGCTTTTTCCTAGGACAAGGCATCCTTTAGGCTAGGAAGGCATCAGGGGCCCTGCCCAGCTTGGACTTAAGGTGTGCCAGGTGCTGGGTGGAGCATCTCACACACTCCAGAGCCCCGTGAGGTCACTGCTGCCCTCCCCATTCTACAGAGGAGGGGACTGAGGCAAGGACAGGTCTGGGATCTGCTCCAGATCACAGGGTGGTGGAGCTGAGATCAAACTCAGGGATCTGGCATCCTCATTCTCAACCAGTCATTCCTTTCCTTTGGTTTTCCATTCCTTCTTCCCCTCTCCCTCCTCTTCCCTTTGCCTTCTTCAATCCTCCCTCCTTCCCACTGGCACATCTATTTCTTATGTTCATGCCTGTTTTTAAGTTTGTATATGCTGTAGTCTCACCAGTCATTTCATAGGTTCCACCACAATGACCTGGCCCCTCAGCTCCCATGCAGCTCAAGCCCCTTTCCCACTACTGGATCAAAACTGCCTTCTCAGAGAGGATCAGTACCCTTCCTCCTTCACGCTGAATCCAATGCTTTCTCCACTGCCCTTCCTTTTTCACCTCCTAAGAGTATCTATCTGCTACTCCCTTCTTGAGATGCCCTTTTTCCTACTTTAGCATTATAAATAATTTAAGTATTTCTTCTCCTTTCTGTGGTTACCCACTCATTCATCCATCCATCCTCCATCCATCCATCCATCCTCCATCCACACTCCATCTACCCATCCTCCACCCATCCTCCATCTGTCCATCCACCCTCCATCCACCCACCTCCATCCATCCACCCTCCATCTACCCATCCTCCCTCTATCCTTCATCCACCCTCCATCTACCCATCCTCCATCACCCTCCAACCATTTTCCATCCATCCTTCATCCATCTATACTCCATCCATCCATCTTCCATCCCTCCATTCTCTATCCATCCATCCTCCATCCTCCCTCCATCATCCATCCATCCATCCATCCATCCAGTTCATTTAACGATGGTCTCAGCTCAAATACTCAGTGATCTTGAGCAAGTGCCTTCACCTCTGATTTATCACCTCGCTTGTAAAATAGGAATATTAAGAACACAGCTCACAAGATTGTTGTTAGACTTAAGCGAAAGAGCAGATGTAAAGAAAGCTCAAAGAGGTGCTCAATATTTATTCATTCTTTTTCTAATTTTCTACCACTCAATCAGCCTTAAAATCTTGGAACATGCCTGGCCTTTTTCTTTCTTCCATCACCCTGCTCACCACCCTGTCTCTAAAAGTGGCCCTTTCCTTTCCACGCTCCCTACTACCCTTATTAGCTTGCAGACTGGACTTCTCACCTTGGGTCTTTCCCAACCAAATCCATCTTTCACACCGCACCCAGATTAATTTTTCTGAAATATCATTTCCCATTATGTTATTCCCTTCTTCAAAGCCTCCACTGGATCTCCACCATCCATTTTTTTAGAAGTTAGTTTCTTCTTTCACTTTTTCAAGTTTATTATATTTTTCATTATAAATGTAATACACACACATCAATGGAGATTTGCACACTAGAGAAAAAAAGTCACTCTGAGTCCCACCACATCAACCAAACTGCAGTTAGGATTTTGATAAATTTCTTTCAGACTTTGCCTCCTCTCCTGTACACAGAGGCTTGTTTGGCTCATAGGAATCCTACTGTGCACACAATCTCATGGCCAGTATTTATTGCTCACTTACATGAATTTCTATGTCATTATCGTCTTTGTAACCATCCTCATTAATGGTGGTATAATATTCCATTGAGCCACTTAACCAGCTTCCATTTGCTGGGAATTGAGCTTATTTGCAGAGTACTTAGGAGTGCCAGACTCATAGCCAACACTCAATAAATGATCATTTGGGTTATTACATATAATTTAATTTTTAATTTTTTACACTCTCCCTCCCCCTATTTAATTTTTATTATTTTTATTAATTTAATTTATTATAGTGCATATAATAGAAGCATTTCTGTATATAATTTTGATTCTTCAACTTCTCAGACATAGATTTCTGGCCCAAAGGCTATTTACAGTTTTCGTGCCTTTAGATACTATCGCAGATGCATCCGGCTTCCCCTCCACCCCAAACCCGTATCCCTTCCCACCTCTCCGCTGCAGGATGGCCTGATTCCGGCTGCAAGAAGCTGTACGCCTTTGCCTGAGGGCCCAGCATCCACATCCAGTGGGTCAGAAGTGCTAACAATTATGCCTCCAGGGTAGCAACGCTCGAGGAAGCACCGACCCACCAGACTTGCGACGTCAAGTCCACAGCTCCCGATCCCCCGCCTCGGATGACCCTGAACCTGGTCCGACCCACTCCCAGAGGCCCCTCGGGGTGCAGCTCCAGGCACCCCAGCAGGACCCGCTGCATAGCAGAGCCTTTCGCCAGCTCTCTTCCTTTGCTTGTCTGACACCCCACTCCCTCACCAGCTTTCCCTGGATCCCTCCCGAAGCACTGCACTGCACTCAAGTCCTCCTCCCAGAATCTGTTTTTGGGGAAACTCAGATTGAGACTGTGACACTCACTGACAGCTCGCTCAACAACAATCGTCTGCCAAACCCAGCCCGCTCGCCTCCTCATCTGCTTAAAAAGAACCAAGATTCGCTTTCCGAGGCCTCACGTTTACAAGCTTGTCTTGTATCCCCCTCCCCCCGTGATAGCAGGTAAGTATCACTACCCTCGCTTCATAGATGTGATAGCTGAGGCTCAGAGGGGTTAAGCAATTTGCCCTAGGTCACACAGCCCTGCAGTGGAGCTGGGATTCAAACTCTAATGTCTACCTTCTCCTTAATGGGCTCCTCCTTAATGTCACAGCATACTACCAGGCACTGCCCTCTCTCAGTAGTGACAGCCTTTGGCTAGAGAAACACTGCTACCGTTAAAAACTGCCATCCCGAAATGCTGATCCATTTCGGCACTGTTTAGTTTCATCGTCACCCAGGAAAGCCTCCTCGGTCCCCTGCTTCAGGTATCCCTGCCTCAAACGCATGCTTTCCTCCAGCCTGGAACACCCTCCTCTTATTCCCTGGCCAAATGCTATTTCTCCCCCATGTCGGCTCAAGCCCATTGTCCTCATAAGGTGAGCAGTCCACTCGGCTTTCTCCTTACTCTTCGCACTCCTGCTTTGGATATACCCGAGTCTCCCTCTGCCTCAGTTTCCTCATCAGTAAACAGGGCAATAATAAGCCCCACCACAATGAGACGAGAACTGAATGAAAGCAGCCAGCGCAGCACACAGTTCACAGAAGGCAGCTAACAGCAGCGGTTGCTTATGCCATCGCCTTGGCTTTCGATAGCCTCCATGCCCACCACCTCCCAGACGCCAGCCTGCTCCATTTCACAGAGCATTCCAGGAAGGGAGAGCTGGTAGATTAAAAGTCAGCCTGGAGGTGTGGGAAAAATGATCCAAAACTTGGAAACAAGGCAACAAATGCTGGTGGCACATCCTTTGCATATCACCCAGGCAAAGGCCACCAAAGATTGGCTCAGAGAATGTTCTTAGCTTATCTCCGTGTTCACTCTTGATTGAGGGTCCCAGACTTTGGGAAGTTACCTGTTAACTTGTCAATGTTTGTTCAGTAGAGATGCAAATAATTTAAGTTCTGTCCAGTGGCACAGACAACCCCAAAGGTCCAGGCATGCTGCACACTAGCCAGTCTCTTAGCCGGTTCAGCATCTCATCCTCACACTTCTTTGTTAGATTGCTTAAAAATACCCTACCTTCTTAAACGCCCTTCGAAATGGTCACAGCATCTTACTAGTTTCCTCATAAATTAAAGTTTATATTTGCCCAAGAGACATAATTTTATCTCTTTGAACAGGATATGTTACCAGAGTCTTTCTGCCAGTGAGTTGCTTTCTCACAGATGCATCTCGCTCAGGAGCCTGGCATCCTGGTAACAACAGGATGGAGCAGAGGTGAAAGTCCCCACGTGCGCTGCATCAGACCAGGGCATCAGCCTTGGCAATGCTGGCATCTGGGCTGGGTCAACCTCAGTGGTCCGGGCTGGCCTGAGCACCAGAATACGCAGGGCAGCGTCCCTGGCCTCTTCCAACCAGATGCCAGGCACACCTGGGCGTGACAGCCAAAAATCTCTCTAGACCAGGGTCCACAGACCCCCAAGGGGTCCGTGGAAAGATTTCAGGGTGTCCATGAGCTTGAATTGAAAATTCAAAAACTCATAATTCTTCTGGGGACATGTTGTGTGGGTGTGATATATTTATTAAGTATATGTGGACTTAGTAAAGGGTCCGTGGTTTTCACCTGACTGGCAAAGGGGTCCGTGGAACAAAGAAGGTTAAGAACCCCTGCTCTAGACATTGTCCAGTGTGGCCTGGAGTAGCTTAGACTATTCTCCATGAGAGAGAACCATGGGCAGGTATCAACTGGTCACCAAAGATTCACAGTGGCCCCCAGACAACTATTCTGGGTGGGCCTCCAAGTCCAATGGCCGTAGCCCTGGCTTGCATTGGGCTCCGCTCACATACCTCATGGAGTAATTGCCTTTTTATCGTTCTTCCCTTGGGTCTGTAATCTGCATGAGACCAACATTTGTAGCATCTGGGTCTGCCTGGTTCACCTTAGAATCATTAATTCCTAAAAGAGAGCCTAGAGTTTAGTTGGTGCCAACAGCGCCTAGCATTTAGGAGGTGTGATACATACGTGTAGATAGGGCACGTATCTCCTATATATGTATGATTCTGTGTATATACAAGTACGTGTATGTGCATGTGATATAAATGAAATCAAAGGAGGCCGCTGCCAGGTTGACTGTTATCCACATGCCTCCTCTGTCATCCCAGTGGGCCTCGGGGCCTGCCTGCATTGTCGCAGGGCTTTCAGCCAGAGGCATCCTGCTCTAGGCCTCCCAGAAGTGGAAACACCCTTGGACATAATGGGATAGAGCAGAACCTCGGGCCCCTCCGTTGCCCTGCATCTCTGCGCTCTCTGTCCTGTAACCTCTGCTTTGGAGGAGCCAAGTTTGGGGCCCCGGCCAATGCTTCCCTCCTTTACCCAGTGGAACACCAGCCTCTCCTCCCCTAGCCATCGGAGCAGGGGTTCTCCAACCTGAGCAGGCATCAGAGTGCCCTGGAGGCCTGAGAAAACAGGGGTTACCAGGCTAACCCCTCCACCCCCCATTCCCAGGCTCCGATTCAGGAAGCTGCATTTCTAACAAGCTCCCAGGTGATCAGCCCCAGACTGGATGCAGACCAGAGCCAGTTCAGTTCCGGGCTGGAGACCCCAGGAAGGCATTGGCCTTCCCTTAGCTTGCCTTTGGGAACCCCCCCTCTGCCTGCCCCTCCCTCCCCTCCCCTGCTCCCTGGGTGCCCTTTCCTGTGGCACCGCCCTAGGCTTTCTCAGCACGAAAGAGAGACTCAAATCACCAACACATGGGTGAGGGCAGAGGGGCCTGCAGGCTGCACCCGGGAACTGAAGGCGCTCTCGGGGAGGGGTGCTCAGTGTGGGAGCTGCGCGGGCCCTGCTTTGGAGAGTGGTGAGTGCTGGGTGCAGGGGCAAGCTCCCCTTTCTCTGCCTTACTCACCTCCTCTTCTCTGGGAACCAGAGGAGGGGCGCCGGACACTCAGCTTCATTGGGGTAAATCCTTACATCAGTCTGGCATCAACTTGAGCACAGGAAATGAGCATGTCAGTTAGGTTCTCAGGCCCCTCTTCTACCCCCTGCCCTCCCCTCTTTCTACCCCCCGCCCCACTCTCTCTCTTAATCCAGAGCCCTTCATTAGTCTTAAAAGCCAGCCACACTGCACAACTCCTTCTCCTACAGTCTCTGGGTCTTACCAGGAAACACCTGGACTTGATCTGGGACTAACAGTCAGGGAGCAATTGGTCTGAATCCACTTCGCAAATCTGCCAAAAGTGAGGAATCAATGCTTTATTTCTGAAGCTGCCCTTGACCACACAGGCCAAACAACGATGAAAAAGAATGTAGCAGTCAAGAGTATGATTTGGCCACCAAGCTGCCTGGGCGTACCTCCTGGCGCAGCCTCTTGTCAGCCCCTGCAGCACGTTTCTCTGAATCTTTTGCCGGTGGCAGGGCCCTTTTGACGGGCAGCTGAGGTAACAAATGCAAAGCAGGTAGACAGCCCCTGCGGGAAGGGGTGGGCCTGGCAGGGTTGCACCCCTCGTGGATGAGCTCACAGCGGCCCTGAGGTTTGTTTTATTTTTTAATAACACCTTTATTGAGAACTAATTCAGACAGAGTAAAGGTCACCCTTTAAAAAATACAATTCAGTGGTTTTCAATATATTCACAGAGTGGTGCAGCCATCACCACTATCTAATCCCAGAGCATTTTCATCATCCCCCAAAAGAAGCCCCGTACCTATTAGCAGCCTCCCCATATCCACCCTCCCCGCGCCACCAGGCAACCATGAATCTGCTCTCGGTTTCTATGGATTTACCTATTCTGGACATTTCACACAAATGCAACCATGCAATCTGAGGCCTTTTGTGCTGGGACGGCCTGAGTTTGTATCCCAGCCCCAGAGTTCACAAGCTGTGTGACCTTCATCAAGTTGTTCCAGAGTTTTTCCATCTGAGAAATGGAATTAAAATAACAGTAGACACCCTTTGGGTCATTATGAGGATTTTTTTTAAAAAGCTAATTGATAACAGCCAAAGTGCTCACCCAGGGCCTGGCTCACAGAAGCACGACACAGGTGTCAGGGCCATTCCTGTGACACGACTGTTACTTCTATTTTGCTAGTGCCCTGGTGGGGGTGAATCCAAATATGCACAGAACACAGAGAACAGCCCTTGTCCTCCCCGGAGCACCGCCTGGTGGGGAGGATATCAGCAGAAAATCAGCTTAAATGAGAACAGTGAAGCCTTATCATATGCACGTTTAACTTACAGAACTCCAACTCTTCCGCCAAAAAGAGAAGAACCATCCAAATCCTGCAATCCGATGCTGTAAAAGTCTCTCCTGCAGCAGCTCTTTATTGCACACTGTACATTACTGCACACACTGTACATTGGTGCATATTGATTACAGCGCAGGCTGCTCGCTCCAAGCCTCCTAGACTGCATTTTAAAGGGCAACTGAGGCGAGTTCCAGGGTAATGAATACTCTGTGTTTTGCCTTAAACCCCGACTTCATAAGCTAAACCTGAGCAAAACGCAACTCTATTGTGCGTCGTCAACAATAACAATTCAGAATCATTCCAGATGAATTACATCAGCCAACAAGCCCTGGGAGCCCTCCGCTGGGTTGAGTGCTCAGCTGTGGCAGATTCTGACTTGGTCAGCTCCCATTAGCCAAGCACTGTTTCTGCCCTCCACCGGCTCACAGTCTCATTTTGGAAATAGACCACACAAGCCTAATCATAAGAGACTGGGGAGTGGCAGGAATCGGGTTTGGGGAGCATAGGGGAATCACCTCAACCTACCTGCCGTGAGAAGGCTGACGTGAGGTCAGGGGTGCCCTCTCCCCGTCCCCACCTTCGTTCTCATAGCACTCCTCACCGCCTGGCACATGATACCACCTGTTTATTTCCTCATTGCCTCACCCACCTAACGTGTAGGCTCGTCAGGGTAGGAACTTGGTCTATACCGTTCCCTTCCGTCTCCCCAGCGCCCAGCAGAGTGTTGGGTATTTCATGGATGTGCAATAGCATTTGCTGATAATTGATTGAATGAATGAAAGAGGATCACCGCTCATACGACCTCCATTTTCCTCCCAGCTGCTGTCCCCAAAACACCCTTGGTCAGTTGCTCCGACCTCAACATGATTATTTGCTAATTGCTCAAAAGGAGTGGGGATATATTCCACATCAAAGACGAAGTCCTCAGGTGGCTTTCCAGGGCTTTGGCAAACTGGTGCCATCTAGTGGAAAAGAGAGCATCTGCAGGTGGGTACTTGACCAAACTAACTTTCTACCGCTAGTTCTCCTGAGGAAGTTTCCAGTCAATTGCACAGAGTGGCAGCCAGCAGAAGCTCTTATAAACTCACGCCCTGCCAAAGCCATGGAAGGGCAGGTCCAGGCGCCTTCTGTGCCTCTCCTGTTTTCTGCTGGGGCTTTCGGAAACCATGGTCGCCTCCTCCAGACCAGCGAAGGCAGGGGACGGGGGAGTTAGTGCCAGGGAGAGCCCTCCACCTCCAGGGGACCCTCCTGAAGGAGGAGTTTCACACGTTCCCTCAGAGGGGGCTGCCCCAGTGCCCGCGGCAGCGACCAGCTCGGCGACACCCTCTTCACCGACTCTCCGATGTCACTCCAGCTCCCTGGGAACATCTCCCACACTAGCTCCCTGCACCCAAGCCCATGTCCCAGAACAGTGCCCAACCCATGGCCTTTGGGTGGCGAGACAGCCATAAGAATTGTAGTGCATATAATTGCTACAAAGCTAAATTATTGCAAATTTTAGGGCTACTCTGAGAATTATGCTCCAGAGCTGACAACCAGCATCCTTTCCTTTTTCAAAGGAAATGAGGAACAATGCAGTGGCACGTGGCCCTCAAGAAGTACCACTACTCTCGTGGTGACAAGAGGCCATAGAAAACAGCTGGTCTCCCTATGGCCTTAACCCTATCCCTGCCTTGTACCAGGTCAACAACCTGCTGGGGTGCCGCATGGTTTAGATCTGGGGTCCAAAGGCAAATTACGCCCACAGGCCAAGCTCACCGCGCTGCCTGTTTCTGTAAGCAGAGTTCTATGGGAGCACAGCCCATCCACCCCTCTACATCTTGCCTGGTAGAGCTGAGTAGCTGCAACAGACATGGCCTGTTTACCGTCTCTACAGAAAAAGCTTGCCTATCCCTGGTTTAAATCAGATATTTGGATTTTCAGCGGTAAAATCTGCACCAAAGCAAAGCGTAGGGAATGGGCAACGATTGCCAACAAATTTCACTTTACCAGTGAGGACAGACATGCCTTCTCCTTGTTACCAGCTGCCTTTCATGACGGATAGAACATTTCCCCCCACATCCGAGGAAGGACGCTGTCCAGAGGTCTTTCCTTCCCACGAGGGGCACAGGTGAGCGCAGAACACCATTGTCCGTCCCATTTTCATTGTTTTGTCATAGCATCATCACTACCCAAAATTACCATATTTTTCTTGTTATTGTCTTTCTCCCCTATTAGGACGTAGACTCCCTGAGAGCAGGAAATCTTGTCTCTTTTAATCACTGCTGCTTCCCCAGCCTCTAGCACCAGGCCTGAGATACAGTAATTGCTCAGGAAATGTTTGTTAAAGGAATGGCCTGATCGATATGGAATGCATAGGGGAATTCCCATAACCCCCCCACATGCCCACACGCATAGTTTCCCCTATTACCGTCTTAGATTAGTGTGGTACCTTTGTTACAGGTGATGAACCAATATTGAAGCACTGCTACTAACCAAAGTCTATAGTTTATATTTTGGTAGGCGCTTTGTGCTCTACAGTTCCACAGGCCTTGACAAATGCGTAAAGTCATGCGCCCGTCACTGCAGTATCACAGAATCTCACGGCCCCAGGTATGCCCTGTGTTCACCCATTCATCCCCCCTCCCTTCTGGACCACTGGCAGCCACAGGTTCTTCCCTTAACACAAGATAGAAACTACAATAATAATAAATCGACTTGGCTTTTCAATGGCACTTTTAGAACAGGAACTCAAAATGAGGGTTACCACAAGCAGCCACGTGTACTTCAGGAGAGCCAGAGAGCAAATGGGTGTGGGAGGGAATTCTTACATTATTATGGGTGGTATGAGGGAAGGCGGGCTGGAAGCTGTTCTCCAGTCATGTAAAATAGAGGGATAACGACATACACAAGAGTCAGCAAGGCATGGCTTCAAACCCTGGTCCCTGCTCTCAGCAGCTGTGTGGCCTTGGGTGGATGACTCGACTTCTCTGAATCTCTCTTCAACGTATATTAAATGAAGATGAGAATAGTTGCCTCTAAGAGTTGCCGTAAGGATTTGAGATGCAACTCGATGTACATGTATGTGACTAGCACGTAGCAACTATAGTAAATCGTAATTATTCGTAGTTATTTTAAATAATAATAAAAGTGCTTGCAGCATGCACACACACATGAGTGCACACGCACACACACACTCTGCCTGATACAGCCTCTTGGGAAACAGCACTGGGCAGGTACATCTAGAAGAGAAAATTCCACCAGACCCACAGGCATGAAATCCCCATAGGAACAATCTTTGGGAGCTACTGATACAGGGTTTTGGTAAATCCTCCCCTAGGGAGCAAACTTTATGTACATATTTTTTTAAATATCTGTGCATTTTAAAATACACTGGCATGCCCTCCCCGCCCCTTTTAAATTAGCTGCATCCTTACGACAGAGGCTCCATGGTACCTTCAAGCCCTAAACTTCCTTGGAGCACAGTGCACGGAAGTTAACCAACATTCCCTCAGCACCGAGAAGCTGCCTGTCGTTAGATTAAGTCATTGGTGTACTCTTTTTCAATCCTCACAAAACCCTGCTGGTGGGTATAGCTGTCCCCTCTCCTTATTTGCTTAAACATAGGAGGAAAGAGAAGACAGGACAATGAAGCAGCTTCTCTGAGGCCACACAGGATGCGAACGGTCAGCATTCAAACTCAGCTCTCAAAGGCTCCCAGTGTCCCTAACTCCCCCAGACATCAGAGACCCTAGGCGCTCCGGGCCCCTGCAGCCCATAGGCTACACTTCTGCTCCAGCACTCTCCCTGATGATAGCCAGGATTGTCACATCGCCTCTGGATTCCTAAGTTAGCAGCATTGTTGACACTTGGCAGGTATTAAAAATTACGGCAAGAAGGAAGAAATGACAAGTGAAAGCAGAGGCTGAGAAGGAGGGGGGAAGGAGGGAGGCCGGAGCAGCCCTCCCCTCCATCAACATTATCTCAGCCCCTGTGGTTTCCTATTGTAAGGACTTTGCAGTGCATATGTAATTGAAACGGTTTGTAATTACTTCAGCTATTTACTTACTTTTTCTCTTATTGGCAGCACTCACTAGACTGTGAGCTCCATGAGGGCAGGGACCATCTAGGTTACCTCTGAATTCCCTGATTGCCTCATTAGAGACTTGCTGAATGGGTGAAGAAGGCAGAAAGGGCTGAGATTCTACACCCACACAGACCCAGGTTCAAATCCCAGCTCGCCACCCACTCGTTCTGTGACCCTGGGCAGCTCCCTAGGCAGTCCAGTTTTCCCAGCTGTTAAAAGGGGACAACTGCTTCTCACCTTCCGTGGGTAGAGTACCTTCTGTCGGCATCCAGCACTCAATAAATATCTTTTTAGAGCAGCAGGGAATAAAAGAAGAGAAAGAGAATGGGAAAGCAGGACAGACAAGCCCAGAATCAATTCTGCTAAGAAGGCAGTGGTCCTTTTAGCTGCAAGGACACCCAAACAAAACACAGAGCAAAAGTACCAGCACGGTGTACCACCCTCTGCTTTACACACACCAAATTCCACTCAGGGACCGAATCAAGATCACCAAATGGTTTTGCAGGGACAGATTGTACACCTTTAGGATCCTGGTTGAAGGAGGAGATGTGAGGATCCGTTTCCCTGTGGGCAATAATTACCTTGGTCACCTGAGTGTACCTTGACAGTCAGCTGGACTTCCTGCACTACATTTGTCCCTCACAGCAACCCAGTCCGTGTCACAGATGAGAAAACTGAAGCTGTTTTGCTGAGGGCCACATCACATGTGACAGGGACAGCTGGAAAGACAGCCAGGTGCAGCGGTGTGCTTCTGCCAGGTCGTACGGGCTTGCAAGAGCCCAGTGTTAAAATTTCAGGAGACTTGCAAGTAGGTCAACTGAAATTAGCCATGGTGGAAGTGTTTACACCACAGATATTGGCAAACACTACAAATCAGGCTGCTGTTGCTTTGTGTGTGTGTGGGTGGGTGGGTGGTGAGTGGGGCTTAGGGCGGCTGGTAATCACTGACCAGCATTTCACTGCCTGGCACCCAAGCGGAGGTTCTGCTCTGGCACCTGGAAGAGCAAGGACCGCCGACGCTAGCCTGAAGGCTTGTTAGCATGCACGGAGTGACTGCTGAAAGCAGTAGATCATTATTTGCTGCATGTAAGAAATATTTCTAGTGCTGCTGATTGAATGTTCAAGAAACGATTAAAGGGCTTGGCAATGTTTCTCTCAAATATCTTTTGCATGAAAAGTCTCAGAGATTGGTTAATTATAGAGACTGCACATCAGTCAGTCTAGTCAAGGGCATTTCCAGGGCCGCGCGGGGCCCGTCGCAGGCACGAGCACCGCTTGGCTCTCCTGGTGTCCGTGGGACTGGCACCCTTCCTGCCTCTCTTGAGAAGCATTACTGCAGCCTGGCTACCACCTCCATGGAAACGGCTCTCAGGTCCTGTTTACCATGCCAGAAACCTGGGTGATGTGTTTGGGAAAGTGGCTCCAGCATCCTGATTCCAAAGGGTCAGAACTGCAGCATCCATCCTTAAGCCCTCGCTGCCATCTCCAAACTGAGCCACCATCAAGCCAGGTCAAGTTCTCTGCCTAAATGTCTCTTGGATTTTCTGATTCGATATGTCTACTTCCCTCCCTCTGTAACGTAACTGCCTGCTCTCAACTCCCATCGTCACAAGCCTACACTGGACCTCCCTTCCACTCCCACCCAGAGCCAATCCATTTGCTACACTGCAGCTAGGGTAATCTGTACAAAATTTTCATTTGAGCATATCACACTACATCCTCCCCTCATTACCTTCAATGGCTCCCCAGTGCTTTGGGACAAACACTCAAATCCTCGCAGCAGTTAGCAAGGCCCTGACTGACTGGCACACCCAGTTGCACCTCACACAACTCCCCTCCTTGCTCTCTCTGCTCCAGCCACGCTGGGCTGTGCGGCATTTCCTCCTCTGCCCAGGCTGTGCCTTCTGCCTGGATGCCTTTCCACCTCCTACACCTTCTAGCATTCCTTGGTCAGCGAGCCCGACTACCAAGCCTTCCCGTTTGAGCTCGCGCTCCAGGTTGCCAGGGAGGCCTCCTCGAGCCTTCGGCGGGATCTGACGTGTTTCTGACACCCATGCATTCATTAGTGTTTACTGAGTGCCTACTATGGGCCAGGCACAGTTTTTGGCTCTGGGGAGACAGAAATGAGCAAACCAGATGACGTGTGCTGTGAAGGAGCTTGTGTTTTGCTTGGGGAGAGGGACACTGGGCAGAGGAGCAGAATGTGGAAGGGCCTGACCTTGTGCAAGCGCGTCTCCCCTCCACAGCAGGGCTCTGTGTGTTGACTGCTTCACTAATGGCCACTGGCCTCCCCGTCCACCTGGAGGCCCAGGAGAGCAGCAACTGGGCCACGTTATTCACTGCTGCCCGGTGCGTAGTAGGTCCTCACAGATACTTACTGAATCCGTTTGGCACCCACTGGCCCGAAAATCAAGCTGCCTGAAGGTTTGGGCTTGGGAGGGGCAATGCCTACTGGTCGAACCACCCACCCTCTGAAGGTCCCCTGCAGTCCCCTTGGCTGTAGTGTCGAGTTAGACCAGAGGTTGCCATAATTTTTCTCTAAAGGGCCAGGTAATAAGTGTTTTAGGCTTTGTGGGTCATATAAAGTTCCATTGCAAGTACTCAACTCTGTTGTAGCAGGAGAGCAGCCACAGACAATTACATACATGTATGGGCATGGTCGTGTTCCAGTAAAACTACTATAAAGACTGGCTGCAGGTAGGAATGGGCCCAGGGGCCATAGGTTGCAACCCCTGAGTTAGGTGATCCCCAGGTACCTGACATCTATGGCAGCTGAGAGTGGAACCGTCTGGCCTGAGCCAGCTATTGGCTCTGTAACCTTCCCGAGACCCCACATCGATCCATACAGAGATTATCACAGAGGCTCAAGCTTCAGGCGTTTGGGGCCACCCCCTCCCACAGCAGATGAGCCGTTCCCTGCCACATGGGAGGAAAGAGACACGGGTCCTAAGACCGAAGCCACCACACCCCTTCTCAGGGTCTCCCGACCCCTCCAGAGGCTGAACTCATTTCCCGGCCCACCCACGCAAGTGGCAGGGTTGCCGCTGTCGGCCGAGAGGCTGCCACCCTCCACCCCAGCCTGGCCCGCCGCTCCACCCCGGGACACACAAGGCCTTTGTGCCTTGGGCGGCAGATCAAGCGATGCTCGCCGGTGTCTCTGAAATGAGACACGCCATGTCAAAACACGCTTTTTGCTAATGTTAATTTTCAGGAATTTGACTTCTGTTGGCAACTGATGGAAGAAAAACAATCACTCTGCGCATGTGTGTGTGTGTGTGTGTGTGTGTGTGTGTGTAGTTGTATTTATCCTGATCTGTGGGGGCTGTAGTGACAGGAAACAAAAGAGTCACCTGAGGCTTACCTGTTGGTGTGGGACGGGGGGACAGCTCAGTTTAGCACTTACGGAGCCAGAAGGCATTTGCTGTAGCATCAACATTAAGAAGAGTTACAGAAACATCACGCCCGCTCCAGAAGGCGTCAGGGGCAACAGCATCCTGTGTACAAAAGAACTCTAGGCAGCGAGGCGCTGGGTGTGGACGTGACGCTCCTCTGGAGTGGCAAGGGCTCATGCCACTTGGTCCCTAGAGCACCCAGCGTAAAAGGTTATTGTAACCACCCCGAGGGCCGCAGCACTGTCTGATGCTAGTGTGCACGGCGTCACCGTCCCCAGCCGTAGCGGTGCTCTTGGTCTGACACCACGCGCAGTGGAAGCAGGCCGAGGTTTCCCCCCCATGGAGAAGTGCTGCCCACGCATATGGCGGTTTGGACGTACCAATAGGCGGGCGGACTCGGAGCTGCTGCCGTGCTGCCTCCCTGCGTGTAACCACTCCCAGGGGGCAACGGTCTGGGTGTGATATGGTGCTGGGTCTCCAACAGGGATAACATTATCAGGAAGGGGATGCAGTTCCCACGTGAATGGGCATCAGTTCCAAGGCTCACGTTGAGGGCAGTTCAATCAGAGGGATGGAAAAGAAGCCAGGCCCCTCCTTTCCATAAAGTCCATGGCTGAGAAATTAACTGTGTCAATTTAATCAAGCCTCAGTTCAAAAGCAGAAGCTCCAAACTCCAACAGCTTTAGTGGCAAGAACGTAAGATGAATGAACGCTCAGGCTCGATGAGTAGTAGGGAGTGGGGGGGATTGTGGCAAACCATAGAAGCATGCCCTGCCCAAAAGAGCTGTCAGCTCAAGCCAATGTGGGAATGTGGAGAATGTGGAGCCAGGGTTGCCAGGGCTTCTGACTTCTCAAGGCATGTGAGAGACCTGGAGGTTTTTTTAATGTACAGCTTCCTACTTTTTGAAATACTTGAGCCAAACAAAGTACATTCATGGGCTAAATTTGGCCTGAGGCTGCTAGTGTACAATCTCTGCCCAGAAGCCAGAGTTGCAGAGGCAGGAAATATGGGTTTCATTACCACCAAGCGGATGGCTCAAGGCTCAACCTGCTAAGCCCGTTTACCGCCATGACCCTGACTCGGTTGGGATTTCTAGTTTGAAATGTTATTCTTCCTCCTCTCGAGCCTGCCCTCGGCTGCTTCTCTCTGCAGAGAAAGGAATTTTTATCTACCCTAACCCGAGAATCAAGCCACCGAGCTCCTGGTGAAGGCACGGGGGACCCCACGTCAAGCCAGTCTCCCTCTGTGCAGACTGCTCAGGCAGGAGCCAGGCTTAGGGTTCCCAGGGGGCTGTCAAGGAGACAGGCCACGAGGAATTGTATTGGCAGAAGGCTTCAGGAAGGTCAGATGCTCACGGGCATGTGGGCACCTCGCCGACAGCTAAATCGAAACAATGCCAAAACCACTGGTCACTTGATTTGATTCTGCGCAACTGATTATTGTAATTGGACGACAGACTGGCATTTCCCTGTCCCTTCCAGCTGGTGATGAGGGTGAGGAGGCCTGGGCCACGACTCATTCTTCTGTGCGGCTACCTAATGGGTAAGATTATCTCCTTTCACAGGCAGAACTGTTCTCGCCTTTTGGCTGCCTAAAGAATAAAACTGGGTCCAACTGAAGCCGAATGCCAGGAAATTTCAGAACTTCCTTACATTCCGTATTGCATTGTCTGCAAAGGTCTTTGAAATTTTTCCTGCTCTAATACTCAGAGGGAATACCTAGTGGAAGAATAAAATAGAACAGAACTGACCCCAGCAGGAAAAAGAAAAAAAAGGGAAAGAAAAAAGGCTCAGTACAAAGAAGACAAGACTTCTCATTTGGGGGGCTCGTAGCAAACAATTCGGAAAAAGGAGAACACTTTGGTTTGGTTTTGCTGGAGCTGCTCTATGGAAGTTCTTTAAAATATGAGCTGTAGATTCAGTATTTTGTAAGGCTGTGAATGGAGCCCTCTTCTGGAGAAATTTTTCAACAGGTATTAAAACAAAATCAAAACACACAGATACACGCGCACAGAATACTGTTGGTTTTTTAGATAATATGACCATCAGTCAAGCGTGAATTAAATCCCCGGTTTGTCTTTATCTTTCACTAAATAGAAACTATCTGGATTCACCAAGGAACTGTAGAAGGAAGGAAAGAAAGAGGGAAGGATATTTTCAAGAACCTCACTGTACTTTTACCTAAACAGTAAACTTCAGATTGAGTCTCAATTTACACATCCAAATGCCAGTACTTTTAGATAATGCAGTTAGTGGGTGCATTGGTTTGTTGGGCAATTCCCCTGTAACACACAGAGGATACCTCTGGAAGAAAACAGATTTTACTTAATGGAAACCCAAAGGCTAAAGAGAGAAAAGGGGAGAAGGGAGGGAGGCAGAGGAAGAGAGAGCAGCTAAGACGACTGCTGGGGTTTTTAATAAGCCTGTGGAACTACGTGAATCCCAGATCACACGCTCCGCCTTGCAGTTTTATAGCCTCTCTGGGGACTTGATAAAAAATGTTCAGACACTTGAACTTTCCCCCTTTGATTCATTTCACCACTTATGTCTCTGTTTCCCAAGTGCTTTTGAAATCCTAAATTCTGTCATACTGTGCACCCATTTTGGAGGAAGGGTGCTATCTGCAAATCTAACTGTCTTTCCCTTCATCCCAAAGATTTGCAAATAAACACTGTTCTTAAAACACAATATGGGAAGTTGCAGGAGGCACTGAAAGACACTGATTCTCACTTAAAATCCTCCACATCAAGAGGCTGACTCCAAGAGAGAGCTCCCCACTTCAAATAAAAATCTCAGAATTCTGTGGAACATTTTTAGTCACTCCCAAGTGACTGCTTTCCAAACCTGAAACCACTCCCTAAAATCCTAATTCTTAGGAGGTTACTCACTCATTGTTAGAACTTTCAGCTGGAAGCACTACCCAGAGGGGAAATCGTATTTACGGTGGAATTCCCAGCTCACACCTACGTTGATCTGCTTCATGCTCACTGTTTAATGTAACCAAATTTCAGGGGCCACTTTTGGGATGGCCTTTCCCAAAACACCCCAGGGAAGAGGAGAGATGGCTTTTCTCAACTTTGCCAGCTCCGGGGCAGGGTTGCTGTGAAATGCACTCCTCTCCCCGCTTCCAAAATGCCTACAACACAACATGGCCAACAAGCTCACAGAGATTGACGGCTTCCAAAGCCGGGCCCAGCACATCACAACCGCGGTGGAAAAACACACACTCATGCTTGTCCGAGCACCATCCGGGCCGAGTGACTAATTTGCTTTATTACATTGTTTTTCCTTTTCTTCTTTTTTTCTTCTCAGCCTCAGGAAAGATTTTTTGCTTCTCTACTCAAAGACTTTCCCCACTTTCCAGCCCACGGAGCTCTGTCCTCGAACCTCTTGCTGGTTAACCAAATTGCAACAAAACGGTTTGTCTGCAAGGTGTTATTGACCAGGATATCAATTACTGTCCTAATGTGGACATTTGCTCTGATTATACAGAACAGTTGAAGGGAGAAATAAGCGTCCCAGGGCAGGCACCATGCAGTCAAACCTCGCTCTCCCATTCTAAAGAAACTGGGCGAGCCGGCAGCCTTCGGAGCCCACCCGTGCCAGCCAAGGCCAACGAGAGGCATGCACACCGGTTGCTTTGCAGAAGGCCCCACGTGCGTGGCTCCTAGAACGTGGGGCTCTCTGGGCACCGCCACGTGGTCGGTCCTGCTCTAAGGGATGCATAACGTTGGGCAAGTCCTGGAATCCCAACTGAGGTTAAAGATACCAAGAGAGAAGGACTTTACAGTACGGCTGGGGCAATAGAAAGCACTACCAGATGCTGACAGTGGCCTGTGTGGTAAAGGCGTTACTCGGGGCATCCTGTTGCATGCGATTGACTCCTCCCAGCCATCCTAGGAAGGCAAAAGATTATTCTACAGTTATCACTGTCTCAATCCAGAGCTCTACTCTGAACCACCCTGCTAAATTGGGATATGCAGACACACATGCAACCTGAAGGATATTTACAGTCCAGGCTGTCTGGAAAACTAGTTTACAGACAAGTAGGATTTATGGCAGGATTTAAGGCTATAGGGACCCCCAAGAGGGTCCCTGAGCAAAGGATCGGCAGACAGGAGCTATAACTCAGAAGTCCTGAATGGGGGCTGTGTGTCCAGGGAAGAAGGGAGCCACGGGTGGGGGAGGGGATCAGCAGCCAGGCACCTTAGCTTTGCCCCTGGCACAGTCACCCACCCTCCTCCTTTGAGTCATTTCCACCATCCCCCTGTTCCAGGGGCACTGGTCCATTTCCAAAGGCCAGCACCAACCTTGATCAGCAGTGGTCTGCCCTCAGAAGGCCGCGCTGCCCCCACCCCATGCCCGCCAGCCCCTGCCTGGGACCTCAGCTCCTTGGCGGTACCTGGCACTCAAAGGCTCGCACACAGCGCCTCTGCCCCTGGCACCCAGGAGTCCTGGCCAGGAACTCAACACCCATTCCTAGCACCCCGAGGCTCTCCCTGTCTCCTTCCCTCCTCTGCCTGGCCCTGCCCTGCCCTTGCCTGCCCACTTGTAATCTGCCAACTCCCCGGCGGCTGCCAGCGAGGCCTGGGGCACTGGGTCGTGGTGCTCTCCGCAAGGCCCCTGAGCAGGGCTGGGCGTGCCCGGAGCCGCCAGCACCCGGCTGCGCCTGGGGCACTGCTTTCCTGCGCACAACCAAACTTCCCGAGGTCTCTGAGATGCAGGGTGAGGGGGCGGAATCGCCCGAGAGCTGCAGCGCCGTCCTCCCGCTCCAGGGCGGCGGGCCCTTGCGCGGCGCCGCAGCGCTCGCAGGGTTAACAGGCAGCTGCAGCCGGGTGGGGAAGGCTTGAACTTTTCTCGGCGCTCCGCGCCCGCCCGGGAAGGCAGCAGAGGCGGCGGCCTGGCTCCGCGCAGGAGCACCAGCTGGCTGGACAATGGGGGCGCTGGCGACTGGGGCGCGCGCCCTGGCGGGGGGTCAGGCTCCGGCCCTTCCAGGCCCGGGGTCGCGGAGGGACAGGACCCCAGTGCGGGCGCGGTCGGCGCCGGCGCCCTAGAGCGACAGCGACAGCCGGGCTGCGGCGCTCGGCTGGCCCGAGGCACCTCCTTGCGCGTCGCGCGGCTGGGCGACGGGGCCCGGGCGCCCCGGGAAGTCGCCGATGCCAGGCCGGCCTCGCCAGCAGGGCAGCCCGCAATCCCGACCCGGGCAGCTCTGCCCCCGCTCGGCGCTGGTTTGGGGGGAACCATGACTCCTTGGAGGCGCCTCCAACTGAGTGTTCTTCCAATGCAGGCGCCTCCGGAGGAGGCGAATCAAAGTTACCCCACTTGGTGTAGGCGAGAATGTCGCCCCTGCTTGCAAAAAAAGAGGGACGCGGGAGCTCCTCTCCTCCCCCGAGCGTACACACACACACATTCACACACACCACGCAGGCAAGCCAGGGTGGGAAGCCAGGGCCCCCTAGGATCTCCGGAGCTGGGAATGACCTCCCTTCCCAGCCGCCTGCGGCGCCGCGCGCCCAGATCACCCGATCCCCGGGAAGCCCCCTGGCCCCGCCGGCGCTGGGCGATCGGGATGCAGGAACCCGGCGCGGGGCGCGCCCGACAAGGCAGCCGGCGCCCGGCGGCAGCTCCTCCCTACCTGGGACAGGAGAAAGCACAGGATGACTGGAGTTCTCGGCTGCATTTTGCGCGACTAGAAGCGCCCGGCGGCGTTTTCATTCATGCACGCGGCTGCACTGAGCATATTTTCCGTGGGAGCCGGGCTTTGAGGAGAGGCTCTGCCTCGCCAGCCAGCCAACTTCCCAAATAGATCAGCGGCAGCATCACGAAAGCATTGGGTAGAGGCTGATGACCAGGACCAATGGCTTTACAAGACGGATTCCTTCATAAAGCTCCCTCGCTTTGCATGGCAGATACGGGGCGAGCACCTCGCGCAGAGCAGCCCCTCGGAGGAGGAAGCCCATTTGCTTTTTTTGGACTGTTGGGGCTCAGCCTCACAAATCACGCCTGGGCAACGCGAGCTGATTCCACTTTTCCAGGGAATGGAATTGCACCGGGAACTGGCGGCCACTTCCAGCCCAGTGCAAAAAGATTCTCTTTATTAAAATGTTAATAAGATCCACTTTATTTCCAATAAATCAAATAAAATGACCCCAGCAGTTCCAGCCCTTACTGTGCTTGGAAAGACCCGCTAGTGATTTTTTCTTTTTCTTTTTCTTTTTTTCCCAGTGTGGCCCAAGTCATGATGGTATTTCATGTTTCCCTGCCATCTCACAAATCACAAAGAGGACAGATCAATTCTAGCTTGCAGAAAAAATCCATCAAGGGGCAATAGATTTTATTAACTGCTCAGGTGAGAGTCCGACTGGCCGCCTACTCTACAAATGTGCATCTAACACTGAATCTGGGGCTATGATTTAAAGAAACTTTTTTTCCTATAGGGATGTGACCTTTCAGAAGCTCCTAGCTACCCCCAAGGACTCAAAATAGTAGTGACCACAGCACTAGAGATTTTTTTAAGTGGGGTGCTTTGGGGATGAGGGAAAGAGGGATAATTAGGTCTGCCTTCTCCAGCAGGGATGTAAGAATATGCAGTAAAGGCCTTACTTTATCATTTCCATGCAGCCAACTTCTAAAAGGGTTTTCAGGTGCTTTACAATAAAATAAAACTGTGCAATAGAATTTTTGCAACTAAAATAGAAAATCTGGGCCAGGAGGGAAAAGTTCAGAAAACTGAAGTGCTAAGCCTGATCTCTAATATATTTGCTCTGATTTGAATCTGAGCTTCCTGATGGCCAAAGCAATAAGAGAAACATGCAAGTTACATATATAGGTTTTGTCATAGAAACATGTATATGAATTTCTTCTGACGTACTTCCCCTGGCACTAAATAAGGGAATAAATATATTATCTGACATCTAGTATAGCAGGACACTGAACAATGGACCATGCTGGATCCAGTGATTGGGCTGTATTCTCAGCATCCGGTCCAGGGCTTGGAACATGGAGAAAATTGTTAGTGTGTGTTAAGTGAATAAATGGTTTGACTTAATCAAGGAGCAGCAGAGGGTGGGGAGTGCAGAGTGTCTGAAGCCACACTGCCTAGACTCAGTCCCAGCTCTGCCACTTACTATAAGTTACTCAAACTCTCTGTGCCTCCATTTGTCTGCTGGTGAAACAAAAATGCCAATAGTACTGAACTGATTAGGTTGTGGTGAGGATTAAGTGACAAAATAACCATGCAATAAATGTGAACTGATATACTTTTTTCAGTTCTTTCATTACCAGCTGTTCAGTCACAAGGTCATCTAGCATGGTCTTCCAAGGGGACTGATGAAGGTGCAATGCCACCTAGGACCACTCAGATGCTGTAGCCGGCCCTGGCCCAACAGAGGACAATGTTGGCCAAACTGCCCCCAGAGGACACAGAGAAAGGTGGATGTTTCTGCTTCCTCCACTTTCTTGAGCTTCGACTCTCCTCTTCCCTAAGAAGGACCATCCTCCCCTGAGACTCTAAGAAATGCAAAGACTTTTACAGATATGGATGTAATCATCATAATTGAAACCTATGTGTGTGGGGACCCCAGCCACACTGCCCACTGATGAGATGAAAACATGTAGCTTTGGAGGCAGAGAGATGGGCTTCCAATAAAGGCATTCTGAAACGACCATGTGTTCTGATTTTCTTCCATTCCAGGCAGGGACCCTCTTGCCAATCAGGGGCCAGATGAACTGAGTGCATGCATTTAGCAGACACAAAGATAGGATAGAGAGCTGAGGATAGCTCAAGAATAATAAAGCATGATGAGTGGTAAAGATGGCAGAAAAATGATATTCTAGCCAGGCTTCCATAAGAAGCAGTCCAGTTGAGGAGAAATACTCATAAGAGCATGGAGTATCCAAAGCTACACTCAGAGGACAATCCAGTATTATGAATTTTATAGTTCTGTCAGTCCTTTTGGTGGCTTCCCATAACACTTGCCCTTAGAGCTGTTTACCAAATCCTGCAGTTTTTTGTTATTTGTTGCAGTTATGTTCTATAACTTCACTGTGAACACTAAGTTAGTTAATACTGAACCACTGCCCCTGGGAGAAATACAGGGTTATGTTCCATGAGCCTCTGGTCACAACGTTTTCATCAGCGTCAATATATAACCTTGTTTTACATGTGTTTCTTTTAAAGATACCTTACTGCATATGTATTATTGACTCATTAACATTGAATTTACCATCAACAGCACTATAACCTGTGCCTGAACAAAGCTTACCTAACCTCATGTATTTTTTCCATTAGGCACATCACAGCCTTCTTGCACTTAGGAACACTAGACAGCACTTCAGCACTACACTTGGAAGCCATTTTAAAGAGGAAAATTACCAAAAGCACAAAAATGCAAAAATGTACTGTGAAAAAGACGCTTCTTTACAATATGAGATCTGAAACAAGAAGGCATGGTGTCGCTTCTTTGACCTCAGCTGGGAACACACGTGTTGAACAACTCAAATTTTTCACTACTCTGTACATGCCAATGAATGATCGTGAAAGTGCCACAAGTTTTGATTTGGGGGTAATTAAAAATGTTTAGCAAGGGGGGAAATTCACAAATATGTAATCTGTGAATAATGAGGATGGACTGTATTGCCAGGTTTTCCCTTGTGGGCACATGGCAGAGTTGCATTTCCTGGCCCCCTTGTTGTCAGGGGAGCCTTGAATGTGAGCAAACATGACATGTCACTTCCAGGCTGAAGCATTTAATTGCCAGTGTGAGAGTTTTAGGTTGGTGCGGAGATGGAGATTCTGCAGTTGGCTTATGGGAGAGTGTTCTCGGGAGCAATGTCTATAAGAGAGTGAGGGAAATGATAGACAGAGGGAGAAGCTGATGACGTTGAAGTTGCAATAAAGTCCTTGGCCAATGCCAGAAGAGCTCTGAGGCTGGGGTGCCCCTTCAGAGATGGTCCTAATAAAGGAAGGCTTTGTGCCTCCAATGGGCCAGTTGTTAGATAAGCTGACCCTCAGGTGGGGTGAGGGTGGGATTGATCCTGGATGAGGCAGCTTGGTCCCACCAAGGGTAATTCTCTAGTCTGACCCCAGATACAGCATCCCTCTGCAAAACGAGGGCATTGAACCCAGAACTGGTAACCAGAAGCCTGATTCCCAGGTCAAGGTTTACTTTGTGAGTCTGACAGTACAAGTGAAGATGTGTGTAGATTTGCCTGGCTGAAATCCCCCAGTCTGTCCCCAGCCAGGGCCTGCTAAGGCTTTGGCTGAGGCCCTGGGACTCAGTTTCTTCCTCAAAAAAATGGGAGTGATAATATCCAAGGGTTATGATAAAAAATGAGTTTACTTTTCTCCTCTAGCCCCTACCACCCTCTACTCCTCAGAGAACATGTGTTTCAGCAAAGGGCATGAGATCAGGTTTTCAAAGGCAGGAGAAAATCATTTCACACCAATGATAAAAGGCCTCTGAAAAAGAAATCCATTTTTGTTTGTTTGTTTTGCTTTATTTTTCCTTCAGCTTCCTAATGGGGCTCTTTTGGCTGATGGATTGATTGATGGTGGCAAATAAATGCTGAAGCTGAAAACCACCCCCTAGTTGTACCAGCTCCATCTCACCCCACCCCAGCCCCTGACGAAGCCCTGGCTGCTCCAGTAGCTGTGAACTCCCTATGTTTAGACACGGCCGCGGTTCACACCACTATTCCAGGCACATCAGGCTGGCTTTGGAGGCGACAGAACCATCCAACAGCCGGCAGCTGCTTCCTGCGGGTGCCAGGGGTGGAGACAGATTCCTCTCTTTGGTGGTGTGGATGAAGACATTTCAGAGCATGGGGAGGTGGCTGGATGGGTGTGTGCACATGCTTGCATGGATGTGTGTGCCTATGGGGTTGCCGCTGGCAGGTACTCCTGCAAAGATAACTTATTCAACTTGTGGTTCCCTGTGAAGGTACTGCTGTGATGAGCTGTTCTCACGGAAAAGCGATGAACCAGGTAGAAGCCCTTGTGAGACCGAGCAGCTGCCAGGTGGGAACAGAACCCTCAATAAGAGGGGTCACTTGGGCAGAGCAGAGGGAAGCCCACACCATATAGCATTGTGGCATACAGCCTGCTGACAGTGGGACACCCAGCTGAAAACACACAAGTTTATGACCCTCCCACAAGTCTTTCCCTGGCCACCCAAACGTATCAAACTGATCACTTTCGAGCCACGTACCCTGCTTTATGTTTCTTCTTCGCCCTTTTATCTACCTGACCTTACACTATATATGCTAATTGCATGATTGTCGCAATTATTCACTCCAACCTGCATCTGTAACCCTTGCCCCTTGACTTTGAGTTTGGCCATGTGACTTGCTTTGGCCAATAAAATGAAGCAAATGTGACAGGGTAGCAGTGGTGAGTCTAGTTCCCAAGAGGTCCTGTGTGTTTCAGCTTGCTTTGGCTTGGGCCTCCACCAGTGCCATGAAAGGAAGATACAGGGGCTAGGTCGCAAGTCCCAGGAGAAGAGCAAAGCATCCCTTCCAACTCACGGATCCTTTGAGCAAGCCCAGCAGGGCCCCACCCAGATCAGCTGACCCACAGAGCTGTGAGCTAAAAAAAACACTGTTCTACATTTGAGGGCTGTTTGTTACACAGCAATAGCTAACCAATACTTATATTTGTTCATTTGTTGTCTGTCTCTCCCTCTGGAATATAAGCCCCACATGTGTCTTTTTGTTGCTATGCCCTCAGCTTCTAGAACAGTGTCTGGCATATAACAGGTGTGCAAAAGATTTTTGCTGAGTGGACGAATTAAATGGTGTCCACACTGAAAAATATGTGAACTCTCCCTACAGGAACTATCCTACTAGAAATACTTCCGGGTCATGAAAGTTCCATCCTTCCACACTGAAAGCATTCTCTGACGCTGACTGCCTCCACTCCCACATGGCTATTAGATTCATCCTGGGACAATGCAAAGTCTTCTTGTAATAGTCTAGACCAGGACTAGACATAGCAAAGAGCATTTCACACAGGCTGGTGTGAACTACGTGGGAGCTTGCAGATCTTTAGTGGAGGACCCTTGGGATATGACATCCTTCCGAAATTCCCTGGTGTATAAAGAGCCCACAGATCTATGAATAGGTTGGAAAATACTCTCTTGGCTTTAAGGGACTGCGCTCATGTGCTGCCCCTGTGAATATGCTTAATAAAATCATAACTTCCACCCTAGCATGGAGATGAAACTGTGGGTGACTTTTTGGCCATCACAGTGAAACTGGCCCAACTGTCTATAAGATTCCAGTCCCTCCTTGGCAGCAAAATTGGACAGTTAGACACTAATTTTATCCTGCGAACCAAAAGCAGTTAAAACCCCCCTCTAGGTGTCTCCCTTACCCAAAATTCGTGTCCGGGGTTATTTCTACATGCAGAATCATCTCAGCATGAATTCAGCAGAGCAGTGGTTTTCAAAGTATGACTAGCAGACCAGCAGCAAGCAGCATCACTTATTAGAAAAGGAAACTCTCAGGCCCACCCAGGATTTACTGATTCAGAAACTCTGAGAGTGGGATCCAGTAATCTTTTTTTTTTTTTTTTAACAAACCCTTGTAATGCATGGTTTATTTACAGATATTCTTCATTCATTTGTTTGCTTATTCATTTATTCCTTTATTCTGTATACATTTATAAAGTGCCTATTGCACCTTACCCACTGAACTAGGCAATGGGGGAAGAAATGGTAAGACCTGCTCTGTTTGCTTAAAAACATCTGACTCATAGATAGAAAGACGTAATTCTATTACAATGTGGTGCAGGAGGTGCTAAGAGGGAGCCAGGGCTGGGATGAGTCGAGACTTGCTTAATGAGAGGCACTGTGGTTGGCCTCCATCGTGTCAAAAGCTGTAATGGACCTCGGCGTGATGGAAGCTGTACTTTTTGTATCTGTTGATGAGGAACTAAATAGCAGTAAAAGGCCACTCGTAATTCAACACTGCTTTATAACTGAATTTGAAGTTTATTCTTTACAACCCCATTTAGGTAAAGCTGCAAAATGGCAGTGCCCTTGTGCAGGGTGATATTTACTCCGTTGGCAGATAACGCTCAGTGCACACTTGCATCGTTGGCAGATCTTTTACAGGAATAGCACTGCCCCCGTGACCCACCTCCCTCCTGCCTGTGGTCCCCAAATGGGGAACCACTGGGCAGAGTAAAGGGGAAATACAGAAGGGGGGCGCAGGGAAGGGACTGGTGACAGAGGGAGCGCAGAAGACAAGGTTGGGGGGTGTGCTGGTCCAGATCAGGGAGGGCTTAAAGGTCAGCCTCAGGAGGTTGAACTTTCTCCTACCAGCAAGGGGGAATCGTTCAAACTGTTTAAACAGCTAGTTTAATATCTCATTTACATTTTAGGAAGATCCCTCTGGCCACATTGGAGGATGGACTAAATTGAGAATCAGAATTGAAGAAGACAATATAAACTTTTGGCAGACCATATAAAAGACGATAGGCGCTAGTGCTCTTTTTCTTAGATTTCTAACCAGGGAATAGCGCAGGAACAGCATGTGGCAGTCTCCCCCCGTGGCCTCTCGCTGTCCTGGCAGAGAGCACAAGTGTAAGCAATGAGAGGGGAATGAAAATGTGCTTATTAAATTAGATTGGCTTTGAGCCCCAGTTCTTCACACAGCCCTGTCACTAATTCTTGCCTCATCAATTGTGGAGTGAGCTTCGTCACCTTTGGGCTTGACCACGTGGCTTGCCTTGGCCAGTAGAATGACGTGGAAGTGGTAGTGCACAGTTCTGAGCCTAGGACTGAGGAAGCTTCCTGTTTTCTGTTTGTTCTTTTCCACCTCTAACTCTCCATGAAAAGAACATGCCCTGGCTCTCCAGCTCTTCCAAGGAGGATGAGAAACATGTGAAGCTGTGCCACCTCAGCCCATCTACAGACCTGCAACGAGAAGCGGAGTCACCCAGCCTAGATCAGCCAAACCCCAGCCAACCCACAGGTCCACAGGATCAATGCTTACTGTTGTTTGCCACAGGGATTTGGGGGGGTTGCTTGTTATGCAGCAATAGCTAATTGATACATAAAAGAGCCCTTATTTTAGGACTGGTTATAGTTCAGGGAATGGTCTGAAAGCTGAATACTTAAATCCAACATGGACATTACAGGGCATGAGAATTTAATGTCTACCCCCAACTCAAGGCCTTAATAATTTATCAACTCACCAAGTGGTCCTTCCTCTTTATCCATCCACCTAATCCAACTTGGCTGTCTCCTTGGAAATTCCCAGGTTCCCTGTTGACTATTCACTGCAAAGCAACTGAATCTCTCTCCAGTTGTTTTTCTTATGCCAGCATAATTGTGAGGCCATCTCTTACCAATTACTTGAGAAAATTTATTTACAATGCAATGTAAATCTGTGAATGTTTGTAGTGGATACATTTATTTACAATGCAATCCAAATCTGCCAATGCCTCTAGTAGATAAAATTATGCTGCTCCCATGAAAAGCAACCCGCCCAGTTAATGGTTTCTGTGGGCTTTTATGAACTGACCAAGCTCAGGGCCATTATAATGAGTCAGGGAAAGTTAATCTGTGGAAGCAAGTTAAGCAGAGAAAACTACATTTTAATGATTCTGAATATGTGACAGCTACCAGAATTTAACCAAATGAAAGCCAGAAAAGGCAAATCCAAGACTCTTGTTTTTCAACCTCAGTTTTTGTGGAGTTTTCTAATCTGAGATTTTTGTGGAGTTACTCCTGGCATGTAATTTCCAGAAGGTCAGGGGGCCCATCTCTCTGTCTCTCCCTCAGCTATTCTTTGCCCCATATGCTTTCTGGCACCGAGCAGACATTCAATAGATATGCATGGGATGCATAACTCAAAGAGCGCAGCTGCAGAGGAGAGGGGTCTGCTTAGCCGGGCCAGTCTGCTGCTGGTAATTCTTAGATTTACTGTGGCAAATAAACCACCCCACAATGCCCATCGTGTACCTCGGCATCCATCCCCTAGAGCAGTGCTCAGATGTGGTTCTTCCCCATTTAGCCCCAGGACACCCCCTGGGAAGGCTGGTGGTCCATGGGCAGCTGTTGCTACTGGTATAAAGCTGTTATGAGTTGACTTGTGTCCCCCAAAAAGACAAGTTCACATCCTTGTCCACAGTCGGGTGGAGGTGAGCTTACATGGAGACAGGGGCTTAGAAGATGACTTGCTAAGGTGAGGCCAAACCGGAGTGGACCCTAACCCAACATGACTGGTGTCCTTATATGAAGGAGAGAGAAGACACGGAGACAGCGGGGAGCGCGCCATGGTGAATGAGGCAGAGGATGACGAGGATGGCAGCAGGCCACTGCTAGAAGCCACGAGCAGGGCATGGAGCAGACTCTTCCCCATAGACTTCAGAGGGCGTGTGGCCCTGCTGACACCTTAATTTGGGTTTCTGGCCCCTAGAATTGTGAGAATAAATTTCTGCTCTTTCAAGCCTCCCAGTCTGCGGTACTTGTTACGGCAGCCCTGAAAAACTAAGACAAAAACTCAAAAGGAAATGTGTTTTGGGTCATAAAATTCCCTAGCACATGACAGAAGAGTTCTCACCATAGCCCACAAGGCCTTGCAAAGTGAGCCCGAGTCCCTATCCAAATTCATCTCGTTTCCACTTTCCCTCTCGCTCACTGCACCCCAGCCACTCTGTTCTTTCCTCAGTCTTCAAACATGCCCAGCTCTTCCGTACTCCGGGGACTTTGCCTATTCTAGTCCCTCTGTCTGGGATGCTCTTTCCCCAACTTCTAGGTCATTCTCGTCCTCCAGAGGAGGAGCCTTCCTTCACCAGCTCATCCTTCATCAGTTCACTTCCTTATCTTTTTCTTTTGTTGCACTTTCCACCATTTGACATTATTTTATTTGTCTTTAGCTTCTTTGTATGTTTGTTTCACTCCCTAGAACATGAGATCCACAATGACAAGTATCTGTTCAGTGATCTTGGTTCTTCAATACCTAGAACCATTTCTGTTCCAAGGCAGATACTCAATCACCTTCTTTTTTTTTTTTTAAGAAATGAATGAACTGAAGAATTTACAGCTCATGAGATGGTGGGCTTTCTAGATGCATTACTCTTGGTAGGACACCAAGGATTGGTCCAATGGCTGATGCCTGCAGGACACTGCCAGGGAATCACTGTGCAAGACTGGCTAGGGGTAAGCATGCACACTTCAAAGCCTTACAGCTTGGAGCTGGTTTCTGAAAACACAGGAGTAAGAGTCCAGGGACCCTGCTGGCCAGCCAGGTAGACTGCAGTCTATTTCTTATCTGAGACCAAGCTTAGGTGGGCTGTGGGACATGTGCTCGGTGAGTTGCAGACCTGGTTTTCCCAAGGTGAATCAGGAGAGGCTGGGGTGAACTGGGGCACAACTGAGCAAGACAGAGAAGAGCATTTTCAACACAATTTTCTCCAACTTGACAGGTCAGGATTTCATCTAAAGCCTTTTCAAAGCGCCAGATTCTTGTTTGTGTAATGAATCTATTGATTCCTTCTTTGTCCCCGGGAGACTCAGAAGACCACAGAGTGTCAAGAAAGAAGACAAAGAATTCTCATTGCTTGTCATGGAGTCATATGGGTAAAGAGACAGGTCCAAGCATATTCCCAGAAGATGTCCGTGGCCCAGTTTTTATTCTTTGGGGGTTAAATGATTATTTATTTGAGGATTTACCTGGCTTATTGCTCTCAGCTTACATGCCTCCGGTGCACGTAAACCATCCCTCTCTTAAAGAAAGCAGAACAGGACAACTATTTATTCATTTCTTTGTTCATTCATTTAGCAATTGTTTTGATAACAAAATTACAGAAGTATGTTTCTGAAATCAAGCTAAGTAATTGGTTTCCTCCAGTCTGACTTCCATGTTGTTGCCAGAGTAATTGTTTAATTCAATGGTATCAAGTATCTACTGTGATACAGGTAGTATGCTTCTCAGCAGCAAAGAATAGTAACTTTGTTCCCATTTACAGGAAACCTTCAATGACCCCCCATTGTCTTTAGATTAAAATCCAAACCATGAACATGGCATTCAATGCCCTGCATAGAGGTCTTATACAGCTGTTTTGCCTCATCTCCTCCAAAACTCAAGTACTAGCCACACAGAAGATTCTACCATTTGCCCCACCTCAGGCAAAGCTATTTCATTCCTCTAGGCCTTTGCACATAATGCTGCCTTGGAACTCTCCCCAACATCTTCCCCCTGCACAGGCCTAGGTCCACTAGGTGAGCCACAGCTCATCATTAAGGACCACCTCAAATGCCACCTCCTTCCAAGAGTCATCTCTGGTCCTGCCTAGGCTGGGTTAATATTGCACCTAGCAATGCAGATTTTCAAAAGAACATTTATGCACCAATACATGCATTCATGATAAACAATCATGAGGTCTGTGATATTTTTTCCTTTATTTTTAAAGAAGCTTTAGATTCCATAAACGTTACATCAAAAATATAAAGGGGATTCCCATATACCCTACCCCCTCCCCCTCCCACACTTTCCCCCATTAACAACTTTCATTCGTGTGGTACATTTGTTAAAATTGATGAACACATATTGAAGCATTGCTACGAACCATGATCTATAGTTTACATTAAGGTTTACACTTCGCACCACACAATTTTATAGGTTTTGACAAAATGTTTAATGGCCTGTACCCATCATTGGAATGTCATGCAGAACAATTCCAATGTGCCAAAATTGCTCCTTGTTACACCTATTGGTCCCTCTCCCTTCCCTCAACCTCTGGTGACCACTGTTTTTACATCAATGTTACAAGTTCTTCCATTACTAGAATAATAATAAGTCTACTTTAGTTCCTAGTTGCATTCCTCCCTTATGTTTGTTCATCCCTCAGTTTGCAGATTTGGGGATGGTGATGCCCACTATGCTTCCGATTGAGAGGAGGCTTAGATCCCATGGGGCAGATGGATGGAACTGTCTTGCTTACAGTTGTAGATATTCTGTTTTTTGGGGATGGGCATTGTCCATCATCCTTTTGTTAGTTGTCTTGGGTGAGTCTGATGAACTGGAGAGTAGGTGTTGGCTGCAACTCTGCTGAGATTCAAGGCTCAACCAGCATATGAAGAGCCAGAAGATTTAAATCTCTGGGACATATATTTATCAGGTATATGGCTAATTACAGATTCAAATAAAAGGGGCAGAAAAATCAAGTGTGGGAAAATTATAAATGAGTCTAACTCTGATATATTGGGGAGATAGGTTATATATTCCAAGGTAAGGCCCACTGACAGAGTGCTGATTTCCTGGAGTTGTCTGCCCTGCCTATAGTGTCTAGATGTCTCTAGAGCCCTCAGGATCCCCCCTGCTTGAGGAAGTGTTTACTGTAGTAGTCAATGATATCCAGCTGAGACATGCATAAGCATAACCTCTGGAATGATCTCTTGACTTACTTTGAAATCTTAGCCATAAAAACCCATTTGTATTTAGTGTTTCCCCCTATTGGTCAAAATCTTTTTCCAAATGCATCACTAGTTGGCATTTGGTAATAATCACTCAATGCCAGGGAGGCTCATCCCCGGGAGTCATGTCCCACACCAGGAGGAAGGTAGTAAGTTTATATGCTGAGTATGGCTTAGAGAGAGGCCACATTTGAGCAACAAGGAGGCTCTCAGGAGGTAACTCTTAGGCAATATATATTACTAGGCTAAGTTTCAATTTCACAAGAACAAGGTTCATAAGTAGAAGCATCAATATCAAAGGCCTTCGCTATGCACTGCCCATGTACTCTAGAGATTCTTGACACTTTATTAGAGAATGTAGCAGGACTCACCAGGATGTGAATTCAATTTTCCATCAGTTATTGTGTGGGGAGCTGTGATATTTATTAAGTGCCAGGTACTTTTCCAAGTTCCATTCATGCTTTTCTCATTGCATCCTAACCACCCCCATGGGAAAGTTGATTCTCCCCTTTTACTGGTGACAAATGCTGGATAAACTTGCCCTGGGATGAAAGAACCTGTTGCACAGAAGGGGAAGCACTGGCCTGAGAGTCAGATCAGCTGGGTGTCGGGCCCATCTCTGATGCCAATTTGGGCTGTATTGGACAATAGATCACTATTCTTGAGGCCTTGGTTTCCTTTCTTGTCATTATTCTGTGCTGGGCACCATTCTAAGCCTTTAGTACACATGAACTCATTGAACCCTTCTGGCTACCCTGAGAGGTAAGTCCTATTATTATGCTTACTTTATAGATGAGACAATGAGCACAGGGATGTTGGATGTCTTTCCCAAGGCCATGGAGCTAATGAGGGGCCAAGCCAGGACTTAACCTAAGCCTCTGGTTGGCCAGCCAAGCTGCACAATTGCCTCCATGCACAAGGGACTTTATTCAGAGGGAACGACGCCACTGAAGATGCCTGTTTGGAAGAGCCCTCTCTTTGCTTCTCCTCCCTCTTCCTTCCCTCCCAGGCTTTTAGCTTCATCCAGTTACTCAAGGACCCCAAATCTTGTCCTCCTCCTCAGGCTCCCTCCTGCAACTTCATCCTCCTTGGATCTTCACATTCAGAGCGGGGCACCTACACATCAACCGTGGCCTCACGTGGCTGTTGACTCCCTCTTGCCAGCACCTGTGGGGCTCTAGGCTAAAAGCACTCCCCAGCAGGGCTGAGAATGAGTATGCGTGCAAGCAGCTAAGGGGCAGAAAGCCCTCTTCTGTACCACCCCCATTTTTCAGATGTAAAAATTAAGCCTAAGAGTAAGTCTAGGAGGTGAACTAGGATTTGAATTCAGGATTGTTTGGCCCTGAAGCTCTTAAATAGTACACTTTACTGTTCATTTAAAAGAGCAGCTCTGTGCCAGGCAGATAACAGGTGCTCAGTTAAATATTTGCTTAAAGAATGAAGAGACGGATGGATGAGTTTTTAAAAAGCCCACAGAAATGGGCAGATGTATACAGGGAAATAAAAGAGCAAAGGCAATCTGTACTTGAAAGTGGACCTTTGGAAATAGCCGGGACCAACTACATCCTAAGTACCACTGCAACTAAAGTCTGCAGCATTGTAACCTTGTTTTTCCACCACGGTTTTATAAGAGTCTCTTGCAGGTGTTTTCCCTTTTATAGACAAGGCCATATGTATTTAGGAAACATGATTTGGGGAGGCCCCAGTTCAAGGTGGGACTGGCACTTTGGGAGGCAGTTGAGTGCCCTTGGGAAACAGAAAGAGGATGTGACAGGGAGAGGGAATTGTGTGGCTAATCCCTCACACCGTGACTTCACCAGCTTCTAATCGCCTAATAGCAGGGCATGTAATTGGCAGAAAAAATTGCCCTGCCCTTTACACATGTGTCTGCAATTACTTTTCAAACCGGGGAGATAAGTGGCAGATTGGTTTTCTTGTGCCGACGTGGAGGCTTCTGGGAGAGAGGGGCCTTTCTCTTATAGCTGGCGTCGGCCCCCTGGGTCACGAGCAGAAAAGCAGCCAGTAAATGGGCATCTTCCATCACCGAAGGAATAAATCCCAACTCCTTCCTGCGGTCTGACCCCACCTGCTACCCCTCTCCCTGGCCCCTCCCCTCCACACTGGCCTCCGAGCTGCGTGCCCATCTCTCCTGGCTGGTCCTTGCCCCTGGCGTTTACACCTGCTGCTCCCACTGCGTCTTCAGGGACTTCATTTAGGTCTCTGCTCAAATGTCACCTGCTCAGAGAAGCCTTCTGTGAGCACCCTGATTTCAAATGTCCCTTGTTTACTCCCTCACTCCCTGTCACTCTCTCCTCGTTCTGTTTAATTTTCTATCGCATATCGCAATACGAAATGCTGTTTTGCAGGTGTCTGCTTCCTTGTTTGTTGTTTATTTCTGGGCCGGAATGGAAACTCTAGAAGGGAAGGATTTTGTCTCGTCAAGCCTGTCTTAGAGCCTAGAAAAGAGCCCACGACAGTGTGAACACTCAACAAATATTGATGACGTGAGTGGTTTGCAGACTCAACCACACTTGGACAGAAAGTGGATCCAGCCCTGCAAATGGCCCACCTACCTCGCCATGGAATGTGTGCATGAAAAGCCCAGTGAAAGGCGTGGGGGCGAACGTTGACAGCGCGAGCTCTGGAGACCAGGAGGCTGGGTGCGCATCCCGGTCCTGCCACTTAGGAGCTCTGTGTCCCTGGACCACTCTCATATGAGCCTGAACTTTGGTTTCATCGTCGGTAAATTGGGCATGAAAGTGGGTCCCTCACTAGAACTGTGGTAAGAATTAAATGAAACAATGCTTGTGCAGTACATTGCTCACATCTGACACATAAATGGTAACAGTTACTCAATAAAAAAGAATAGATATGGGTGTTTCTGTTCCTATGATGAGGAGGAAAAGAGAAGGTGGCACAAACATCAGTTGAGCCCCTGCTTTGAGGCGGGTATCCTTTAGATATGTTTTCACCTGCACAGACTCACTCACTTCTCACAGCAGCCTTCTGAAATGGGCATTACCCTCCTTGGATTCTAGATGAGCCACTGGGGACGTCTAGGAACCAAATTGCTTGCCTATCATCAACAGTTCCGAAATGGCAGACCCAGACTTCAAACCCAGGTTCTCTGCTGGTTTTTTGTGTGTGTGTGTGTTTTTTTTTCTTTTAAATCATGCCAGGTTGCTTCACTTGAAAATGAAAACAGATCCCAGAAGACAAAATGGAACTTGAACACAAGCAGCCCTTGGGTACAGAAAACTTAGTTTGAGACCGGAATTAAATGCTTCCAAGTCCTTCTCCAAGGCATCTCTCATGGAGGACAACCCTCAGGTAGGGTTGCCAGATAAAACACAGGATGCACAGTAAAATTTGAATTTCAGAAAAACAACAAATAACTTTTCTGTATACTTATATACTTACGAATAGTCATCGTTTATCTGAAATTAAAATTTAACTGTGCAATCTGAATTTGCGTGTGTACTAAACCCTGTAGCCTTGGGATTCTTTACAGCCTGTTCATGTTTGCATAGTTATGATCTGAGCAGTGCTCTGCACCAGGGTGGGAGTTTGTAGTCCACCTTTTGGGGTGTCTGCCCAGTTCATGGCCCTCCTATCTGATAATGACCCTATACGTCCACAGAAGTAGGCCCCAAACATCAGACATCCTGGACGGATGCTGGGACCAAGCTTGGCCAGTCCAGTTCTCTCTTTAGAATTTGAACAGAGAAACATGGAGTGTGAAATTGGGAGCTAAGTTTTTAAATTTCTTGTGTTTCTTTCTATCCTTCCTTCTCCCTTCCTCCCTTCCTTTCTTCTTGTTCTTCTTCTTCATCATTATCATCAACAACAACATCATATTGGTTGGTTGGTTGGTTGGTTGTGGCAAGTGAGGTTTTGGCTCTTGCAATCAGATCAGTCTTGGCCAGGGCATACTTCCTGTGTGGTCATGTGCTCTGCCCAGGGGAGTTATAAAAATGACCCCTGTTCTGAGTGCCTGGATGAAGGCATTCTTGTCTTTTAAAAATTCTTTAATGCTATTTATTTCTTCAATTGGTTTCATTTTATTTTCAATCAGAAAAAAATACCACTGAGAGGCCCATCTCACGGAAAAGGTAACTAGACTTAATGTCTTGAAAATAACAGTAATTCTAAGTGTCACCGTCTCTGAGCGCCATCCACCCCGCCTTCACGTACCATCTAGACGACACAGGTGTGGGCATGGGGTGGCGGAGGAAGCTGCTTCTCTGATGGAATGAGAAAAACCCATGCACTGCCTGCGTGGTGGGGAGGGCGAGAAGCTTGCATTGCCTGACATCAGTGGTCTTATCCTGGAAGGAGGGAAGTGCTGGCAGAGTCCTGTTAGCCCCCAAATTTGGAGGAATAAATCCCAAGAGCCCCAGAACGGAGTGGGGAATTGCTTTGCCCAGCCACCGAGGCTGTACAATCCCTCTAAAAATATCTGAGCAGCCCTATCTGTGGCAGCTGTTAAGTACTCCTCGCTCGGCCTCCAGCCCTGGCCTCAGCCGCCCCGGCTCTGCCCAGCTCCGACTCTTAGGCTCTCACTTTCATTCCTGGCCTCGTGCTGATGAGAAGCCATCGTCAACTGAGCTTGATAGCACATGTTCCAAAACTTAAAAGTCTCAGCTAATGAGAGAGCCTTTTATTCTGCTGAACACACCTTGTGACCTCTCTATAGACCGTCAGTGCTTTGCTCCCTTGAACAAATGCTATAATCCAGTTAGAGATCCGGCATGTTTTCCTGGGCAATAATTGTGGCTTTCTTCAAATATATGCTCTATGTACCCTTTTCAAAAAGTCTTTGTGAACTTTGATAACTTAAAGCAAGGACCACCTTCCCATCCCCTGTCAGTATCACAAGAGTCTCACAAGACCCCTCCTTTCCTGACAGCCACAAGGCAACGTCCATAGGGGCCCTGGGTTATGTTTGTGGACATCTGAGAGCCGGTAACTTGATGTGTTAAGGTTCCTTGGTATGATAGCCTCAGACCTCTTGATGGTAAACATTCTCCTCTTGCCTTCGCAAAGCAGTTCTCAAAAATGACAAGTTTTCTTAAAAAATAAAACTTGAGACTTTTCCCCTCAAAAGCATAGGTTAAAGGCAAAAAATGGCAAAAAATGACTTTTCTAATCCCCACCCCCGACCAAGAGGTCTCCCTCGTCTGTTTGCTCATTGTTTTTGCTTGTTGTTTGTGCTCGTTTATCTGCTCATTATCCCCGAAACCCAGGACATCCCATGTGGGAGGTGGGTGCCCAATTGCTTGAGCCGTATCTGCTCCCTGCTCATTGTGTCAGCTTGTTGCATCAGCTCATCTTCTTTAGGAGGCACTGGGAACCAAACCCAGGACCTCCCATGTGGGAGGCAGGCACTCAACTGCTTGAGCCACATCTGCTCCCTGCTTGGTTTTTTTTTTTTTTAATAACAAAGACTTTTAAATGTTTATCTATTATTTAT
>JAQZBX010000412.1:0-59453 GCA_029593785.1 Cabassous unicinctus | reverse complement strand
GTCCCCAAACTTGGGAGCTTAAAACAATAATAAGCATTCTTTATTGCTCAGAGCTTCTATGGGTCATGAATTTACTGTGTCATGGCTTAGTGGGCAGTACTGACTTGGGGGCCTCTCCCGAGGTTGTAGTCAAGAGAGTCACCAGGGATGGAGTCATTGAAGGCTTGACCAGCGCTGGAGGATCTTCTTTCAAGGTGGCTCACAAACAAGGCCGGCAGCTGGGTGCTGGCTGATGGCAGGAGGCCCTCCATTCTTCTTCAGCTGGGCCTCTCCCCAGGCTGCTTGGGCCCCTCATGGTGTGGTGACTGACTCCCCAGGGCAATGTGGTCTAAGAGGCCAAGGTGAAAGCTACCGTGGCTTTTATGGATCAGCCTCAGAAGCCACAAACCATAACCCCACTATACTCAGTTGGTCCTCAGAGTCATCAGGAAGGAGAAAGCCCAATGGCACGAATAGCAGAAGGCAAGGATCCTGGGACCAACATGGAGGCGGCACATACCTACCACCTGGCCCCTGCCTCCCCTCTCTGCTTCTGATAGTGAAACCACTACTCCATCAGACTACCTTGAAAGCCCTGGAAGCCCACAGGAGGATTTGTCCACGGCTGGAACCTAAACCATCGTGCCTTTTACGGTGTCAGCATTTTAGAATATTAAAGACGTCATAATTTATTAAAGTTCTTCCCTTAACCTACAAAAAGCATAACGGAGAATCAGTGAGAACCAAATTGGCACCAGCTTATGAGAGGAAAGACATAGACACATTTGTAAATCACAAGCTCAGATATCTAAAGTGAAACATGACTGATAAAAAAGAAATGGCCAGTGCAATTCAGGCTATATTAATAGACGTAGAGTGTGTTTGTCAAAGAAGGTGGTAATCTTGCCAATGACTGAAATAGTCAGCCAGACTGGAATCTGTTATCCCACCATGGGGGACTTTGGCAACCCAGAGTATGTTCAGAGAAGGGGTAACGGGGCGACATCCTAATTTAAAGCCTAATAAGGATGAAAGTGTTTTACAGGCATTATCTCCGATGCATTGTCTGATCATTTTCTTACCACCCATCACTTCCCTCAGACCTCCCCACCTCATCCAGCTTTTATCCAACTTTAGACTCATCCAATTGTATTTCTCATACAGCCACAGATTCTTCATAGCTTCCCCTTTTTCATTCTTAATACTCCACCATTGGCCTGCCATGGACCCAGCAGACTCAGGTACAATGGCATTGACAATAGCACATGCGTGCACAGCACTCAACAGTTTACTAAGTGCTTCACGTGTATTTGCTCATTGCAACTGGTGCAAGTCAGATTAGCTTTGCTCTCCGGACCCACCCCCCACCCCAGAGACAGAAGGGCAACCAAAGGGCAGGCAGTTAGCAGGAGATGGAGGGAGTTGCATATCTTTCCCTCTATCCAAAAAAGACCACCCTGACCTGTGGAGCCGTGTAAACTTATGAAGCAGGAAGGACAAGTTTCCCTCTGCACCAAAGGAAACCGAGGCCCAGAAAGCTTCAGTCAAGTGGCCAAGGTTTCACAGCATGTTGGTGGCAAAACCAGAACCAGTAATCCAAGGATTCGGACTCCAGCCTCGTGCTCTTTGCCCTCTCCAGTTCTACAAAGAAGGTTTCCTTCGGGTCCAATTGGAAGACAGGGATGAGAGCAGAGAAAGCACTTTCTCCCGTCACAGTGTGGGGGCTTGGGTGGCTGTGCCCCTCACATGCTCCAAAGAGCTGAACCCAATAATGGTTTGCACTTATCAGTCCCCATTCATTATCAAAAGCACAGCCACGAGGGAAGGGCAGGAGAATGCCCAGGCGCCTTTGCAGTCTTAGCAGCTTTCTTTTCCATGTATAATAAACTGTGTTAAAAGCCTGTGCCTAAGAGTGTAAAAAAGTGGAGCACAAGGAACAAAGGCAAACATCTATTTTATTTGTGTAACAAAGACTCATGAGAAAACCTGGCTTTGGCATAACAACGCTACATGAGGAAGAGAATTCTAAAGAGCTTGTGGGAAAGACACGGGATTGTTTGGAGCCTGGGGAGGTTGAGGGAGCTGAATCTGACAGGTACTACCACAGCAAGGGTGGAAAAGGATTTCCAAATCTGAGCAAGATCCAGTCCTCATCCCCAAAGGCCCAGGCTGGAAGGGCAGGGACAAAGGAAGTTGCCGGAAGAAGCAACTCACTGACGATGGCTCTAAATTCTCGGTCCCCCCAGAAAAGGTTTGAAACAGCTTTGTCCTTCCCTGTCCCCACAATGCCAAGCAGCAATTGCCCACATTTGCCACGCGCTGGCCGAGGGCTGGTGACTGAGAGCCAGCAGTGAAAAGGCCTCTTCCACCAAGTCCCAGGAAGCAGGAGGCAGGAAGCGGGAAGATGGTGGAGACTTGCCCGATGGTTCGCTTGAGTCCTCCAACCCCCGAGCATCCCCCAGAGAAGGTCTCCTGGAGCTAGGGTCCCTGCTTCTGGTCACCCCTTCCCTCTTCTCCAGTCTGCCGAGAAGACCCTAGGTCAACAGAGCCATGGGCGAGAGGCCCTACCTCCAGCAAGCATGAAGAAGCCAGCGCGTCTCAAACTTTAACGAGCCCCCCGGGGACGGGGTTAAAACTGATTCTGATTCAGCAGGTCTGGGTGGAGCCCAGCAGACACCACCGCTGCTGGCCTGCGGACCAGGCTTTGCGTTGCCAGGTCACAAGCTTCAGTTTCCCCACGTGTAAAATGGGGTTAATAACACCATCTTCACCCTTTTATCAGAAATAAATAAAACACTGGTTCTGAAACAGGGTTGACGCTTTCAAAGCACTCTACACAGGTAGTTATTACTCCTGGGTGTCCACAGCACATTGTCCAAAAGCACCTGAAATCCACAGACATGTGCTCTAGGGAAGCACTGGTGGAGGAGAGGGAGTGGCCCCCCCAGGCCCCCCAATGATGTTTCCCTCCTGTTACAGTTGGGGAATTTGATGTAATTATGAATTCCAAAAATATAATTGGATCATGCTTGTAAACTAATCTGTTAATCTGGGCATGATTAGGTTATGATTAGGGCGTTGACTGGGCCACATCAGTAGAGTGTTGAGCCCCACCCCTTGGAGAGTGGGGAATCGAATATAAAAGGCATGGCAAGAACAAAGGGGTAGCAGTCTTTTGAGAAGCAGATTTGATGTTGGAAAGAAGGCCCCAGAAGAGAAGCAAGCCGTTCACCTGATCAACTACAGCTGACCTTGTGGAGGAAACAGGAGCTAAGCCCCGAGAGAAATGCAGCCCCGGGAAGAGAGGAACCCCAGAAGCCTGAACCCTTCAAACACCGGCAGCTGTCTTGCTCTAACACATGGCATGGACTGTGGTGAGAAAAGAAACAACGTTTTATGGCCTGGCATCTGTGGACTTCTACCCCAAATAAATACCCTTTATAAAGGCCAACACATTTTTGATATTTCACATTAGCACCCCTTTGGCTGACTAATACACCTCCTATAGCTAGGCCTGGAAGGGAGGAGATTCAATTTTCACCAACCCTGTGTCCAAGTCCATTTCTCTTTTTAGCTCTTTCTACAATTGTGATGGGCCAAAAGTATTCACCTGTAGAGATTCACCAACTTTTCCCTTCCCCAACTCAAGCAGAGCTTTCAGGCATCAAAGAGGGCACAAGAGGGATGTTATAGGTGAGAGAGGGAGTCATGGGCTAGGGGAAGGAATGGTTGCTGGCCCAAGGAAGGTTCCAGACATGAGGAGAAAAAAAAAGACTTGATGTGAAGTAGACCCCCAGAGCAGACGATACCCCCTGACATTTCCCAATGCAGAGGCGCTTGTAGCTTCTTACTACAGACAATGGCAGCAGCCATTCTGCCCGGCGGCTTCTTCCGGAGCATGTTCCCAGGGCTCGTGGAGCAGGCCGGAGGTGCCAGGGCATTGGTTCTGCCAAGAGCAGCTATCATATGTTGACCGAGAGACTTGGAAAATAAATACTCCAGTTTTCTTACCCCTCGGGTACAGCAGCTCAGAGCTGTGCTCTCAGAGTCTCCGTGAGTTCCCTGGTGGGGCTGAGCGCCAGTTTCTACAAAGGTGTCTAGTTTATTAACGTGCCCGTGGAACTTCTTCCCTCTCCCTGCCGTACTAGATTCTTGTGGCTGCTGTAGCCAAGTACCACCAACAGGGAGGCTAACAACAGAGATTCATCCTCTTACACTGCTGGAGGCCAGAAGCCTGAAATCAAGGCGTCAGGAGGACCAGACTCCTTCCCGAGGCTCCAGGAGAGAAAGTGTGCTGGCCTCTTCCAGCTTCTGGAAACTGCAGATATCCCTTGCCTTGGGGCGGAACCCCTCCGGTCTCTGCCTATGGTTGCAACGCCTTCTCCTCTGCTCCCCTCCTAGGAGGACACATGTGACTGCATTTAGGGTCCACCCAGACAATCCAGGAAAACTGCCATCTCAAGAACCTTAACTTAATCACAGCTGCAAAGGCTTTGCCTTACAATGTGATATTTGCAGGTTCTAGGGATGAGGATGCGGGAGTCTCTGGGGGGACATTTTTCAGCCTACCGCACACCCCGCTGGCCTGCTCCCCTGCTAGAGCTCCCTGGGATCACCTCCCAAATAAACTCTTTACATGCGAGTCCTGGCCTCAAGGTCTGCATCTGGAGAAACCCAAACACCAACTCCCTTAGTCGTTTGAGAACACGGAGAAAGACTGGAGTTTCAGTCTGTACTATTCTTTTTTAATGTCAAAATCACCGTGGGACTATTCCACCCAGGCGAGGACCTTGTAACTGCTCCACCACGACCCTACCCCGCTGCCCATGGTGTGGGTGATGTCTAGGCTCAGTCCCGCATCACTGCTTCCGGAACAGCGAGGAGTCCAGGCCCAGCTGGTCAGGAACTCTGCTCCACACTGGCTGCAGATCTCGCGCCCATGTACCCCAAGTCACCTCCCAGGGCCCCGCTGGTCACTGAGGTGCCTTTAAAGGCATGCTGGATACGGCCACGACAGTGGATTGACAGTGACAGGAGCACAGGCTCGCGCCCTGACTCAGAGTCCTTCCCCCGAAAGAGAAAAAGAAGTCATGTTTCCAGCAAGGGAGTGTCCACCCCCCTCTTGGCTAGGGTCTGCCAGCAAGCACCTTATTATGCTGCGAGAGTAGGCGCAGGCTTCGTCAAGCCCATTCATCATTGTTCCGGAAAGTCCATTGCTTTGACACAGTAGCCTTGATGGTGTTTCTCCCGCCGCTCCCGGCTTCAGCAATCTGGAAAGCGGAGCAATGGGTAATCAGTCTCTCCGTCATTAGGGCGAAGGGGAGAGATTCTCCTGTGGATGCGGCCTCCCAGTGTGGGTGAGCAAAAAGGGCAGGCTGAGGATTTTAATTGAAAGGGCTGGCTCATGGAGGCCTGTCTCCAAACAGGGACAGCACGAAGATGAATGGTGCGGCAGCTCAGAGCTCAGGGAGTGTCCTCATGCCCGGACCTCAGGCAGGCAGAGACGTCCAGGGCTGGGCCGTGCATGGAGAGCTGAGTCACGCGGGAATGGTGAGAAAGCAGCCACTTGTGTTCAGAGGAGGCCATGAGTGTGGGAGTCTGAGGCTGTCCAAAGAAAAGACAAGGCTGCTGGGGCGTCAGTGAGCCACCTGCTGGGCACCCAGCCGCATGCTCAGCCACACAAACTCTAGGGTCCAATAACCTGGACTCGAGCCCTGACTTCCTGACTTTCCTAGCTGTGCAATCTTGGACACATGGCGTATCATCTCTGAGGCTAAGTGTCCCACACTGTGAAATGGAAACGATAAAGGTAGCTGCTCATTGGACTTTCGAGGTTAAAATGGGATAGTCCTTGTACATACAGTTACTGGCACATGATAACTATTCAATAAATCTTAGCAGTCATCAACTTCATCTTTGACAAAATGTGATGCTCAGTAATGGGGACCCTCTGCCTTAGAGATGAGAAGGATGTGCTTGGGTCTTCAGAAGATCCACACTGTCCATGCAAGGTCTTGAAGGCATGCAGAAGTGAGGGGTTTTACTAAGAGATTTGAAAAAACAGTGTTAGAGCAATGCCAACTGTGCCAAGAAATAAACACCAAAAATGAGTGTCTTGAAGACATAAATAGAAGTTTACTTTTTGCTCATGTAGCAACCACAGTAGGTGCTCGTTGTGGACTGAATCACGTCCTTCACAAAATCATGTTCAGATCCTAAGCCCCCAGCCTGTGGAGCGAGCTCATTTGTAAATAGGATCTTCGAAGATCCTGTTGGGATGAGGCCAAGCTGAATAAGGGAGGGCCTTAAGCCAATATGACTGAAGTCCCTACAAGCAGAGGAAATCTGGGCACATTCATAGGACACAGTAGTCCTGATAAGCAGAGAGTTTTTGGACACAGGAGACTAAAGGAGACAGATCATCAGTGACAGAGGTGGAAACTGAGATACCCAGGCAGGCTGCTGCCAGAACACTGCAGACTTCAGAGAAAGCACGATCCTATCAACGCCTTGGCTTCTGACCTGCAAAGCTGTGAGGAAATAAACCCCTGCTGTTTAAGCTGACTAGACTGTGGGGTTTGTTATAGCAGCCCCGGCAAACCAAGACCTTGTTCCTTGTTGGTGTGCAGCTCTGCCATCTCCAACCAGTGGCCCCAGTGCTGCTCTGCATGAGGACGTCCAACTGGTGGAAAGAGAAAGAACGTGGCAGAGTGAGTGGGAGAGGATTTTTCTCAGCCAGGCCTGGGAGTGGTGCAAATCACTGATTCCCAGATTCCATTGGCTAGAACTCGTCACATGACCTCATCTAACTGCAAGGGAGGCTGGGAAATTTCATCATCTGTGAGCTCAGAATAAGAAAACGAATTTGGGTGAACACATTTGGTGAACAAAAATGAACAATTAGAGTGCTTCCTTTTGAGAGTCCAGGACTATTTCTGGATCCTTCTCTTCAGGGCTCTGGAGGGATTCTGAGTAGAAAAGCACTGCTGAGCCTCCTTATCCTGGAATTTATCATGGTCACACGACTGTCAGCCAATCCTCCCTTATGTTTGGCCTGACTTTAAATTCTGAGTTCATGCACATAGTAGGAAAAATGTGGGGTGTGTCCTTTACGAAAATATTAGTAATTCCAGACATGGTATAAATGAGAGGCAGGAGAGGCTGACCTCAGTTTTTCTTGAGGATGAACGAATAAAGAGGGATCAAATGTCAAAGACTGTTTTTGTTTGTGTTTGTGTTTTTTTCCCAGGAGGTACTGAGAATTGAATCCAGAACCTCATACATGGGAAGCAGGTGTTCAATCACTGAACTACATCTGCTCCCCAAAGACTGGGTTTTGAGGAACTCTGGTAGGCACAAAGGATCCTCAGTCTTCCCTGTAAGGCCATGAGGTGACAAATGCCCCATTATTTTGGACAAGCTGATTGGATCATATTAGCTATAAAATCAAGATCCTGCTGGAATCTCACTTATTATGACAGCTGGGAAAATATCAACTGATCCCTGAACGATTGATTGCATCTGCCACATTGTCATTGCTTCAAAACTTTAAGATGGTCATGGCGTGACTTCCCAGGACAAGGCTTTTAAATGGCAGTCCATTTAGTTTAGAAAGGGAAAAGATTCCAAAGCGTTCCATTTAATCCAGTTGTGAGCTATCATTCAAGTGATCTAAAGGTCATTCTGAGCAACTTTCAAATGGTTGGACAGGACTACCTGGGCAGCGTCATCCGGGCATTCCCTGGATGGTGGGAAAACCACTCTGGTCCCTTTTAGAGAAGAGCTGTATCTGGTGACCAAGTACGTGGAAATACAACTGATAGCATAGTATATGATGATTTTGGTAATCAGTACACAGTGCTATCTCTAAGTTTCAACTGAGAACTGTTGCACAGACATGGCATTGACCTCACTCTTTCAGTTTTCTCATCTATAAAAGAGAAATATGAATATTCCTCCTTGTGTAGGCCATTATTATTGTTCAGTAAATAGTCTCTCTCTCTCCCCCCACCTTTCATGAGAGGGGTTCCCTTCCTTGCCCTCTAGTGTTGGGCTTGGTCACGTGATTTGCTTTGGTCAACGGAATGTGGGTGGAAGCAACAGTGTGCCAGTCCCACATCTAGACCCTGAGAGGCATTGTGTAATTCTGCTCACCCCTCTGAGAGCTTCTGGCCTCTACCATGAGAAGACCTTCCTCCAGGGAGCTGCTATCCCTTCATCCTGCACCCAAGAATGAAAATATTTGGAACAAAGCCTCCTGAGCCAACGCCAGCTGCCTTACAGATGTATGGGCAAGAAATAAAAGCTTATTGTTGTATGCCACTGAATTTGGAGGTGGCTTGTTACACAGCTTTATTGTGGCAATAGCTAACTGGTATGCTCTCATATGGCAAGAACATAGCAGCATGAACATTTCTTAAGAGGAGATAACTAACACAGAAAATAACCAAAGCGGCTATAAGGTTCTAAGGAGCCCTTAGATTGGACCAGATCATTGAAATCCAGCTCTTGTAAGATCAGGTCTATGAGTCAGGTACCAGGAAACTTGCTTTACTTCCACAGATGGTTTTGTCTGTGGCTCCATCTTCATTTTCCCAGCCTGTGGAGTGGGGCCTAGAGCTCATTCTGTTCTTCATTTGGAAAGTTTATCATTTAATATCTCTAAAGTCAGGTTGGCCACACAAATCCTGTCTTGATAGTGCAAATTTCCTCCTTTCCAAGAAAGGCAGTGATAATGGCTCTGGCACAGATGGAGGAGATTTCTTCAGGGAAGGAAAGCAGCATTTAGGTTGGCTAATGCCTTCCCTGGTGAGCCATTGTCTTCTTGTCTGGGGTTTCTGAGCCCTCATTTTAGATACAGAGAGACTCTTCAGCTGAGATTTATGATGTGGAAACTGTCAACAAGAGCAAACGAATCAACCTGGGAAGCCATCTTGCCTTCCACATAGTATGCTTCCTTCTGCTTCCCCCACACATTTACCCTTTTCTTACAATCATTATTTATCTGATGAACCCATATTAAAGCAGTTTCATGGGTATAATCAGCCAAAGGGTATCGTAGTACACATGTTGATATGATTGCTGCATTTGCTTAAATATGTGGTTTATTTTTTTAGAAACCATCATCTCCCTCCATTATGAATATGGGCTAGGGAATATTAGTTTGAGCCTAGTCATGTTCTACATCATGGAGGGCCATGGAGTATCCTTGGTTGTCTATGCCCCACACCCATTCCAGCAGGGCTCTCCTCTCCAGCGTGAGGTCCAGGCAAGAGGGAAGTGTTGCTGACATTAGCAGGTTCTACATGGAATGCTGTTAGTTCCCCTCCCTGCCTGTGCTCCCCTCCATTCTCAATCTATACTTCTTTCCTAGGAAATCTACTCCATTCCCATGGCTTTAAACATCAACTTCACATTGACAACGCTTACATTTAGACCTCCAGTCCAGACCTTTCCCCTGAGCTCCAAATTCATAAAACCAACTGCCTGTCTGACAAGTCTACTTGATGGTTTACAGGCATTTCAAAATAATGTCTAAATGGAAATCGTGATCTATGCCCACCCCCCCCACCCACACAAGCTGCCGGATCTGATTTTCCTCTGACCTTCCCCATTCTCAGTAAATAACATTTGCAACCTTTCAGGGGCTTCAGCTAAGAATCTGGGAATCATCCATGCCCCTCTGTCTCCCTCAGCCCCTACAACCAACCTCTTACTTACTGTGTCCTGTGGACTCTATTTTCAAAATGCAAGTAGATTCCATCCACTTCTCTCCCACCTCCACCATTATCACTCTAGTTCAAGTGCCATTGGTCTTCTCATTCCATTCTCTGTACAATCAGCCAGTGATTTTTAAAAATATATACATCAGACCGTATCACTCTCCCAGAACCCTTGAGTGACTCCCTATCTCATTCAGAACAAACACAATAACTTGCACAATCAGGGAGCCTTCTTGCCGTAGGATCTCACGATTCCACTCTCTCCCTTGTTCAATCAAGCCCATTGGCTTCCTCGCTGTTCCTCAAAAGGCTAAGCCTGATCCCACGTGCTGCCCTAGTCCCTAGGAAGCCTCCCCGTTGCGCACGAAACTCAGTCCCTCACGTAACTCAAGTCTCTGCACCAAATGCACCAAGTGCGTAACATAGACCACCCTCTCCCCGTCTTAGTTTCCCAGGGTTGCCGTAACAAAGTACCACAAACTACACAGCTTAAAACAGCAGAAATTTATTTTCTTATAGTTCAGGAGGCCAGAATTCTGAAATCAATCTCCCTCTGAAGTCTGTAGGGGAGAATCATCCCTCGCCTATTCCAGCTTCTGGCGTTTGCAGCAATCCTTGATTTGCATTGCATTGCTCCAATCTCTGCCTCCATTCCCACATGGTCTTCTTTCTTGCTTTCCTCTTTATATGGTGTTCTCTCTGTATCTTTGTCCAAATTTCCTCTTATAAGGACACTAGTCATATTGGATTAGAGTGTACCCTAATCCAGTTTGGCCTCATCTTAACGAATTGAATCTTCAAAGACCCTATTTCCAAATAAGGCAACATTCACAGGACTGGGCATTAGGATTTTCGTATTTTGGGGAGGTGACACAATTCAACCTGTAATCCAAACACACACACACACACACACACACACCCTCATCTCTCCCTTATCCAACTTCATTTTTCTTCTAGTATCTGATGTAATATATATATTTGACTGCTTATTTATTTTTTAACACTCTCCTCTAAATATAAGCTCCATGAAAGTAGAGATTTGACTTTTGTTCACTGCTCTTTATTCAATGTATGGCACATAGGAAGTATCCAGTACATACTTGCTGAATAAATGAAGAAAAGAAGAAAAAAAGGGTATTTTATAGGTGCAATGGCTCACAAATAAGGGGCTGGCTAATTATAACTGATCTAGAAAGATTTGATAGAGAAGGGAACAGTTAGGAAAAACCTTGAGGGATAAATAGGCATTGACCTAGTGGATAAAACATATGTCAGTCCTTCCCAGATCCAGTATTCCCTGGGAGAATGGAGAAAAGTGAGTTTGTGAACCACAAAAGCTGAAACCCCTTGTACCTTGAGGAAGAGCAACCAAAAGGCTTCTTATCTTGGGTCGTATCTACAGTGCAGATACCTGGCTGACAACTCAGTTTTCTGCAGTTCTCCCAGGGCTGTTTGTCAGTGCCAAGCAAGGCAAGTGCAAGAAATCAAGTGTGATGAAGACAATTATCCATACTGACGGAGGCACAAAGGCCTTTCTAGAGGGCGATTTGGGACAATGAAAAAACCAAGTTCGGCCAAACTTCATCTTAGGAAAGCAGAATCTGTCACGCTCCACTGAATCGTGCACGGATTGTGTCCCCACCATGTTCCAGGCATGAAGGGCACAATTTTGGCCTGTTGCCCTGAGGTTCCTTTGTCTGGCTGACCTCATTCAATGCAGCACCCCAACCAGGGATGAGGCTTATACAGTTCGGATCTCAGTCCTCCAGGAAAAGGAGGGAAAGTTGAACAGACAGAGGTCAGTTACTCTGATTCCAGCCAGTTGGGTCACACTCAGACCAGGTAACTAAATATCAGTGTACAGTCTACAGAGTAGGGGTTGTGTCTATATCAACAAGAATGAACATCTAGTTTTCCATGCCTCCAGGTCTTTTGTCATACTAACTTGTGTGACCTACTTGACCAATGGGACTAGAGGCCTGACAAAGCACTTGAGCAATTCTTCTTCCTCCAAGTGCCACCACCAAGAGTGGATTCAGCCACAGGAGGAATGTGAGAGACATATGGAAAAGAGATGACTTGTCCCAACAAATGTCATCCCAGACCAATGAGCCCCACGCAGACATGCTAACTGATTACAGATTCATGAGTGAGCCCAGACCAGATCAGCTGATCCTGGCTCAGATGAGCTGAGCCACCGAGGCACCCCAGAGACACCTGAGAAGTAATAAGTGGTTGCTGAAGCCACTAAATTTTGGAATATTTTGTTACACAGCAATAGCTGTGTCTTCTGAAGGGAGACAACACAGAAAGATAGGGAATTCTGAGGGTCTATAGTTATGTTGGTTATTGCTAAGCCCACTGGACGCAGGGTCCTTTGGTCATAAGACACATCTAAGAATTTCGAAAGGCAGGAGGCACTGGCTGGCTGAGTATGATTGGCATGGGCATTGGGTCAGTCCCACTTCCAAAGTCTGAACTGATCAGTAAGTTTATTTAAGGCATCTGGAAGAACAGCTCTGGGCTGATGCTTATGGCTGTGAAGCTCAAGATAAGAGGAAAAAGCGAAGAAACTCTCCCTTTGCCCATAAGAAAGTCTGCTCCTTGGTACCCAAGGGCAAGACATGCTGCTTGGCAATCCCGCTTCCCCTGCAGACCCAGCAGCCACCCAAAGGAGACTTTAAGAAACAACACTGACAGAAAAGCAAGCCCAGTTTCCGACCATTCCCTGTAAAGTTTTATCTGTGTTTGACAAACATGGATAGATACTCCTCAGACAACAGAGATTTCTCTCTCAGACGAATAAAATCAGCTGGACAGAATTTTTCTTTCCAAATGTAAAACATTGTTTTCAAACAAAAGAAGTGAGATGTTTTCTGCAGCTGCTCCACATCCTTTATGCATTTACAGGAGCATTGTTCCTGAGGTTTTTATGATGCAAAAAAATAATTAAGATGAGAGGCACTTCTTGTCTCTGAATCTTCTTTGTTTAAACATGTTTGGCAAATGGGCACTATCTCCTGTTACTTAGGTTAGCATCCAGAAAATGTTAACACTTGATTAGAAAATCTGCTGCTAATATGCTTAATGACTTTCCATTATACCCGACAATATCTGCAGTGTACTTTAAACACGCATTTGCATTCATATTCCTTTGACCTATGCTTCAGAACCTGGCAACAACCATGCTCTCATCATTTACTAACAATTGCCCAGGTTAACCTGGGGGACCTCAGCGTGGTGTACCCATAGAAGGAAGGAAATGCCTTCTGCAGAGAAGAGCAGAGTCTTGGCTCACAACTTGGCTTTATCTTTCGGGGGGTCAGAACCTGTTTATTCAATATTCACTACCTTCCTAGAGAACCTCAAATTTCAGTGGGGACGATCCTTTAGGAAAAGGGCCAACACTGGTGGCTGAGAAGGGTTCAGTGGAGGTGAGTCAGGCATGGAAGATGTAGATGCTGAGCAGTGCCCGAGGGCAGGGGACAGACCAGAGTCACACCCCCATCCCCAGTCCAGGACAACTATTGGACATAGATTGGTCTCTGCTGGGTACAAGTGAAGGAGCTCACCACAGGGGCTCCTTTTTAATCCCCCCTGCTCACCTCCATCCAATGAACTACCTGCAAGGGGATTCTAGCCTCACTAGCTGGAAACATGAGCCCCATCCCCTTCCTCCCACCAGGGTCCCTTCTTCCCTCCACCCTCCGGGCTCCCAATCCAGGGACACATCCCGCCCTCCCCCGCCCCCGCCACTTCTCCTCCTTGCCGTTCACACCTGTTGCTCTGCACCTAACTAGCTTGTAGCTCGTCTTTTCCTCTTCTACCAATATTCCCATCACCATCCCTGATTGAGTTTTCCTCCCTCAGGCCATACTTGCCCCGATTTGAACCAAACTTGGGATCTCCCTCTCCAAAAGACAGCCCTCCCCATCAGGCACCCTGCAGACACTTAAGTATCAACCAGCCTCATTTTGGTTTAGCCCAGTGCTTCTCGAACTTTAATGTGTGTACATGTCACCTGGGGCTCTTGTTAAAATGCAGATTATGATAAAAGCAGATCTGGATGCAGCCTGAGAACCTGCATTTCTAACAAGTCCCTGGGTGTTTCTGAGGCTGCTAGTGCAATAACACTTTGAGTGGCAAGACTGTATCCCAGGGTCTCTCAGCTTTGGCACCATTGATGGTTGGAGCTGGATAGTTCTTTGCTGTGGGGCAGGGATGCAGTCCTGCACATTTTAGGATGTTTAGCAGTATCTCTGGCCTCTACCCACCAGATGCCAATAGCACCCACCTCCCCTTCCTCCAAATTGTGACAACAAAAATGTCTCCAGGCATTGCCAGATGTCACCCTGGTGGGGGGGGGGGTTGCAGAATCACCCCCAGTTGAAAACCACTGCTGCAGCCTGTATACAGAACTTAAAGCATTGTTTCTCGATGTTTTTTGAGCCACAACCTATGTGGAGAAGTAAACACAAAAGAAAACACGCCCTCGGTGTGTCGGGTAAAGTGGAGGAGGGGGTTTGCTGTAGGAGGGCATTCAGAGGGCGTCAGTCGCCCAGGCCCATGCTGGCTGCCGGGACCAGCTATGTAAGTGGCGGGGCCCAGTGCGAAATGAAAATTGTTAAAAATTATTAAGAATCTCAAGAAAGCAACAGCAGAGCATTAAACCAAGCACCCTGTGACCACAGGGGCACATCCACCAAGCTGGATCCTTGGCTGAAGGCACCTCTACTGGTTGGGAAGATCTACCTTAAAGGATTCTCTGCCTGTTAACTCCCCTCAACAGTCTTAGGATCACCAATGGCCTGGTGAAAGTCTGATAGGTAAACATCGGGAGAACAATTGTCTTCAAAATGTTCTGTTTTGTTCAATTTGTTCTTCAATATTTTTCCCACCAAGAAGGTGAAGGACTTGACTCCTTTTAAAAAGCACCGAATGATAACAAAGGACTGAAGAAGGCTATAAAGATTCTGGAGAATCTTGCTTTTGTAAAGCTATTTGGTACAATGACAGAGGGGCCACTGTGGGTGAATGGAAAATTGAATTAGTTGACACATAGTGATAAAAGTTTCCAAGTAAATTTCTTCTGAACAGAAGGCAATTGTCATGGTCGACTCAGGCTATGTGGCAGAAGTCAGAGCCCTTATTACCCTCTTCCTATTTTTCTTTGACCAAAAAGTATGGAAGAGTTGAACCAATGGGAAAAAGAAGCTCTGATGTAGACAAGTCAGATCCCTCCAGAAGAACTGGTAAGCAGTAGAGAGGTGCTGTGAGCATCACTCACAAGAGGCCTGCTGAACAAACCATCAGTGAGTCAGAGTCACAAACAAGCTCCAGGGATGGGCTCAAAGAGAAAGAAAATGATACATGGGTCAAAAGTAAAAGAAAAATCAAGTAGTGGTGGAAAACAGTTGCATTTAGAGCCTTATCTTGTCATATCGTCTTATTTCTAGCTTGGACGAGAATATGCCACTTGTTCATTTCGCTCTTAGGTTTAAGTGCATTGTTTGTAAGGGCTACTGTACAAATCAGTACAAACTGGGTGGGACTTACTGTCTTACAGTTCAGGGGACTAGAAGTCCGAAATCAAGGTATTGGCACAGTCACGCTGCCTCCAAAGCCTCTTGGGGAGATTCAGTTCCTTGCTTCTTCTAGCTTCCGGTGGCTCCAGGAGTTCTTTAGCTGCTTTGCTCCAGTCTCTACCTCCACCTTCACATGTCTTCCTTCCTCTTCTCTCCTTGGGTGTCTCTCCCCTTCTGTCTCTTATAAGGACATTTGACACTGGATTTACAGCCCACCAGGTTGTCTCCTCTCAAGATCCTTAGCTTAATTACAACTGCAAAGACCCTTGTTCCAAATAGAGTCACATTCATGGTCAGGGTGTTAGGACATGGACATCTCTTGGGGAACCATCATTGAACCCACTACAGTAATAAAAAGCTATATCATGATGTGGGGGGAAATCCTAGTAATTTTAAGGAAGACCCCTAGCAGGCCAGATGCTGCTCTGTGTTGGAGACCCAATTCCCCTGTTCATGTGTTTCCATGACGGGGTCACTACCTCTTTCCCAGGAGAGAGTGAGACTGGAGTTCTTCCAGCACCCCCTCACTCACTCATGCGCATGGGAGGGCCACAGACTAAGTTGTCACTGGAGACCATAGAAAGACTGACCTCTCTTGGGCCACTTAACAAAGGGTGGGGTCATTTCAAAGATAAGCAGGCAGAGAGAGACTCTAGTTCTCCACAAATGATGCATCACGGGGCAGCCAGAGATGCTCTGCTGTCTGGGAACTTGTTTGGAGCAATTGCTAAAATCCCAGCTTTGCTGCAGATAGCTTTGGAGCAATTGCTAAAATCCAAAGTCTAGATTTCGGGGTTAGCTGCAAATAACTCACATTGGCCACAGGTCTGGACCGTGTTCTCCAGCACGGTGTATTGGAGACCTTGGACACCAGTCTTGCCCATTACTAAACCTGTGTTTCGTTTGATAATCACCTGCTTCTGCACCTCTATCTTCAACTGGATACTGATTCACATGAGGTAAGGAGGTAAGATTAGAGTCCCCCAGTGTCCAAGTGCCACTTTACTATTTTTCTGGCTTCTATACCCCTGAGCATTGCTCACACAGCCATGGTGAGCCACTTACTGGCTCTCAGCTACGGAAATCAAAGGCATCTTACGTGGAAAAGACAATCAATATTTATTGGTGTGGCCTTGCAAACCAAAACTTGGAAAGCAATAACATGTATACAACTCAAGAGGCAAATTGCGTAAGAAAAGTTCTGGACCTGGCTGCATATACTTGACAGCAACCTATCAGGTAAAATATTAAATATTTACTCAGCCATGTTGACCGAAAAGCATCAGTTGTTCCTTAGAATGAAAGAATAAAGAATTACCCTCATAATAGTGAAAAATAAGAAATGACCTAAATGTCAATAGGGGATGGCTAGTGAATTCCGGTGCCTCCATACTCTTAGGCAGCATATGACTACCAGGAAAAAAAAAAAACCACATGAAAACAGAAGCTGCAGAATGATAGGTAGCATAGGATCTCATCTTGCTTCATTTTGGTTTTTTTGGGGGGATCCCATTTTTAATCAAAGAAACCACGTATTTCTATATCCTCAAATATCGAAAAGTACTAGACAAAAGTCTACAAAGTTTCACACTGAGCAGATAGCAGTGTGGGAAGGAAAGAGGACTAAGGGATAGCAAGAGGGTAAGTGAATGGGGAGATTCATATTTCGGGAATTGTTTTGATTTTTGATGTTTAGAATGTATTCCCTTACTACCTCCAGGATTTAAATAATTATATGAATTAATTATTTTATTTCTTAAGATGGTAAGAGGCAAAATCACTCGAGCTTTTAGAGGCTATAAAGGGGCAGTCAGGAGCCTCAGCAGAGTTGCAACACCTACTCTCCAGTTTATTGGACTCACCCAGGAAAACAAGGAGGAGAGGATTGACAACAACCATACCAAGGAAATGAGAGAGCCTACAACTGCAAGCAGGCGAGTCCCATCCATCAGCTGTATGGGATCGAAGCCCCCTCTCAATCAGAGGTGGAGTGGACGTCCCCGAATCCTCAGGATTGGGGAATGAATTATGGACTACAGTACTTACCGGTATTCTACTATAGACTCATTGTGATTCTAGCAATGGAAGAAATTACAACGTTGATGTGGAGGCAGGGGCCACTGGAGGCTCTGGGGGCAGGGACAGGGAAAAACAGGTGTAATGCGGGGGCTTTTTCAGGACTTGGGACTCGTCCTGAATGACACTGCAATGACAGATATAGGCCATTTTATATCTTCCCATAACCTGCAGAATTGTGTGGGAGAGAGTGCAAACTACAATGTGAACTATGGTCCATGCTCAGTGGCAAAGCCCCAGGATGCATTTATGAATTGCAATGAATGTACCACACTAATGAAGGATGTTGTTTATGTGGGAGGGTGTGGGAGGTGTGGGAGGTGGGGCATATGGTGGGAAACCCTATATTTTTTGTGTCGCATTTATGTAATCTAAGTATCTTTTAAAAAATAAAAAAATATATTTTAAAAAGTTAAAAAATAAATAAAGGGGCAATTAGATTTCATAAAAAATAATAGACACTGATAAATTTGATAGCCAAAACACACTCTCTCTCTACACAGATATATACACAAATAAATCTATAAATGCATATATATATACATTTACATGCATACATATATACATGTATATGTATGTATGTATATATATATGTACATACTTGGAATTATAAAATTATATGGGATTTATTGGCAATCTAATTTCATTATATATTTTATAGATTGTATTGAGCAATTTGTGATTCTTTTTCAGAACCTTCTTTTTTATTTCTTTTCTTGCTTCTAAACAAGCAAAAGCATTTAACTAAGTTCAATTCCCTCCAGGCCCCTCCATCCTGACCCTCCAGGGATCCTCTCTGGGCACAGGGTGGAGCATGTCAGGACGGCACTTGGGAAGGTCACAGCAGCAAGACCTTTCCTGTATGACCCGTGTGGGTAGAGAACCCCCGAGTCAGGACTACAGATGGAAAGAATAGGCTACCTGACAAGTAGAACGAGCACGGTTTTGGGAGTCAGATGGACCGAGCTGAGAGTGCTGGCTCTGCCAATTTGTAATTACATGGCCTGGCAGAATAATTTTATTTCATCTGTAAAATAAGAGATAACATAAATACTACAGAGGGCTAACATTAGGATTCAGTGAGGTAACACAGCAGAAATCCAGCTCCAACTGGGTCTGACTCGGACAATGAGTCAGCAAATGTTGACCCTTGCCATCCGCTGCCCTTAAGGGGTAGAGGAAGTCTGTCTTGGCCTCTCCTGAGTGCCGGCCTCTGTGCTTTGAGCTGGCAAAAGATGGCAGAGAGTAGCAGGAATGGCTAACCTGCTAACACTGTGCCCAAGAAGTCCCCACCTTGCCAGGGACAGAATCAAATATAAATGCTATTACTGGAGCTTTTCAAGCCCCTGGTAAACACACACCACCTTCCCCATATCATTTCTCATTTCAAGGCTTTTGTGGTAGTGCAACTGCTTTACAACACACTTAATCCTGAGTCTTTATTTAGCCCAATTAAAGTACATTTTCTTGCCTCTTCTTTTTGGGGCAAGGCCAATTGCATGAAATCAGTTTCTAGAATTTCTTAAGGAAAATATCACCCTTCCATTCCTTTTGGCATCTGACTAGTTTAGAATTGTGTTTCATATTAATAAGACGCCATCATCTTTCCTTCTGTTTTCATCCTCTTGTCCTGGCTGATGTCTTCAACAGCTGGTCACACCTCCTTACTGCTCATGATTCCCAAAGGCTAGGGGCAGTGCTCCAAATTTCCCTGGGTGAATCAGATGCTAAAAATAGGGCAGCACTCTTCCCTTATAAAACCCGAACCCCATCCCGCCCCTAGTCTCCACAGTTTGCTCATTTGCTGCCAGTGTCTGCCAGCACCTTCTTTTGCCATCCCAGACATCTTCCCACCCAACACACAAAGGTAAAGAGCTGCAGAGTGGGAGTGAGAGGCTGGAGAGCCCAGTGGACATTGTACACTCAGCCCAGCAAAGCTCAGAGGCTGAAAGGGCAGTGACCGTTGGCCAGGCTTGCTGTGAGGATTAAGTTACAGAAGGGACAGAGTGCTGAAGATAGCTCCTGGCTCTTAGTGGTGGTGGTGAGGATGAGAATGACTTCTCCTCTTCTTTCCTTATTCTTCTGCTCCTATTACTATTCCTACTACTACTATTATTTTAACTTTAATAACAGCCTTCATTTCTGGAGTTCTTACTAAGCATCAGACCCTATGCTAAGGGTTTACCTACAATATTTTGTTTAATCCTTAAAACTTCTTGCCCCCCCTCCTCTACTGCTCCTGCTCCATAAACCAGCACTGTCCAATACAACCATGGGCACAAATGCAATTTTAAATTTTCTAGTGACCACATCAAAAAAGTAAAATGAAACAGATGAGATTAACTTCAATAATATTTTTTGACTCAGTATATCCAAAGTGTGATCATTTCAACATGTCAATATGTAATCAACGCAAAAGCTTATTAATGAAATGTCTTGCATTCTTTTCTTATTACACTAAGCGTTTATAATCCACTGGGGACTTTACACTTGTAGCACATGTCAGGTCACACCCTGAATGTGGAGCTCACTACCCATAGAGAGCTGGTGACTATAGAACTGGACAGGTAGCTATAGAAAAGACTGAAGATAAGTCGGTGAAGGGAAGGGTGCAGGGTTGTGTAATATCTCCCAATACTCATGCCCTTCCTAGAACCACAGAAAGTGATACTTGGAAATAGGGTCATTGAAGAGGTAATTAGTTAAATTAAGATGAGGTCATACTGGACCAGGGTAACGTCTGAAGGATGCCTGGAGACCCACCCCTTTGAGGCTGGCAGGGTGTACCCCATCTCTCTGACTAGCCTGCTATCACACCTATTGGACACCAGACTTTTGGGGGAGCCCTTCTCTGTCTCTCTCTGTGAAGAAATGAAATGTTTTAGATACAGCCTAGTTCTGTGGCCCCCACCCCCTGCATCCACTCCCCACTTCCCTTCCCAGAGGTAACCTCTTTCCAGAGGTAGGTGTGTCCTTTCTACTTAAGACCAGGCTCAAGTCACCCTTGGCAAGTCTGGAATGTCCTAGGGGATGGAATGACTAATCGGTGCTGGTCTCTGGGGGCAGCATGCCACTGGCTTATTCGCCACAGGAAAGGGCACGTAAGCCTCAGCTCTCTCTCTCCAAAGCACTGTGAATTGCTTGGCTCAAACCCACGCGTTTCTGTCCAGCTGCCCATGCTCCCCATTGCTGGAGCTGTTTGAGCAGAATGTCTGCGAGGTGACTTTGACAAGAGCAGCATGGCGGCCTCTCTTCATTGTCCTGTTCTGCCCTCTCACAGGGGGACACTGGGGAGCCCTGCGCTTTTCTGAAAGGTGAGGGCTTCCTGTCCTCTATGCCAACAACTCCCAAGAGCTGGCTGGAGTTGAGATTTTCTCTGTCCTTGACAAATGGACTTTTTTGAGTTTTGACATCAAGCTGCGTTTATTCAATGTAGAGGTTGATCTTTGTGGTGTTCCAGACACTCTCTCTCTGAACCAGCATCATGACCAAAGCTGGTTCTCTGAATCCACATGGAGAATGTGGACTATGCTGGCTTGGTGGGAGCTCAGATGGTACAGCCTGTGCCCCTGTGTGACAAATCTAATTAACTTCTACCAACTCAGATATGGAGATCCTGGTGCCCCCAAATCATGTACCCCTAACACCTAAGCTGACAGGTTAAGGAGAAATGAAAAATCCACAATATTGTATGTAATGTTCATTTCTTCTATGGCATGATGGTGAGAGTAGATGGTAGTGGCAGTTGTCTTAGAATATCTTTCATTGGCATAACAAGAAGTTGACAATCCGATTTCAGCCTAGAGTTATACATATATAAGTGCTCACGCACAGTATTGTATTTAATCCTTAAAACATGTGTGGGAACCACAGATCTAACACTTGCTTACTGGGATGAAATCTGGAAACCTTTGAAGGCTAACTAGAAATATCCAAATGAACAATCAGTGCAACGAGGCAGCAGGAGAGAAGAGTGACAGCTCTGCTCCTTCCTTGGGCACATTGCTCCCTACCTTTTCTGAAATGGGTCTACCAGCATTTTCCCACCATGATACCATCACTGAAATGACTGCTAACATTGACCAAGATTTACCATGTGGCGAGCATTGTGCAACGTGCTTGCACATATTATTATTAAATTTAATTCTCACAACTCTGTTTGATGGTGTATCAGTCAGGTTCTCCAAAGAAACAAAACCAACAGGATATGCATATATATTAAGGGATTTGTTAAAAGGAATTGGCTCCTGCACTTGTGGGGCTGGCAATTCCAAATTTTTATGGTAGGTCAGAGGCCGGAAGTCTGGGGAAGAGTGCTCTTGACATCTCTGGTCTAAACATGCAGGGGAGGCCAGGGAGCAGTGGAGGGTGTGGTGTCAGGTAGAATTCTGATTCTTGGAACCTTTAGTTCTTGCTGTTAAGGAACTGGCTGGATGAGGCCCACTCACATGGTCAAGGGGATTCTCCTTTACTTCAGTTCAACTGATTGTAGCTGCTAATCCATCTATACCTCTACATTAACAACTAGGCCAATGATTAACCAAGCAATTAGACAGCATAATGTAGCCAATTTGACACATAAAATTAACCATCACAGATGGGGATAAGTATTCCCACTCTGGGGTAAGGAAATCAAGAGGAAGAAAGGGAAGACAATTTACCCAAAGTTGCAGAGCTGGTAAGTGGAATGGCTGGAATTCAAACCCAGGTCTGTCTCATTCCCAAGCTTGATCGTGCCCTAGCCACCCACCTACCTGACACTGGTCACAATGGCAGTATAGAAAGAGTGGGGCTGGCTCACAGCAAGTCCCTCCTCACCCCCTGCCAGCTTACTCAAAGCACACACTCCATGGCAGAAGGCAGTTAGAGGCCCGCAGTCCTCCAGTGTCTCCCCTTGTCCAGCCTGCACTGTGCTAGGCACGATGCGAATGGGTTTTCTACACACACGGCATTTTCTCGCCAGCTTCTCCATGTTGCATCCCTGAGAGGGAAGTTCTTCCAAGCACACCAGAAAAGCAAAGTCTAAATGAGGTGGCGCTCAAGTGGAGCCCAAACTTTTCCCAAGTCCTCATTCCCGCTTCCATCGTTGTTTCTCCATGCCCCCACTCCTGAAATTGGAATGGCAGTCACAGTCAAAGGCAAAGTGAGTAGATTCAAAGTACCATCTTCTGGAAGCCACTATGGCACTTGGCTGCAAAAAGGGGACCAAAATGAAGTCAGTCAGTAAACGTGGCGAGCCACATTGCGCGCAGCTCCGATTTAGAGAGGTACTCAGCCGGCTCTGGCCATGACTTGAGTCCTGCGTTGTAGCACAAGAAAGTAGACTTGGCTTCAGCCACCCTGGAACCAGTCTCGGCCTGCTGTTGATCAAAAGCGAGAGAACTGCATATTCCCATCTGCACAGCCTTTATGGGCATCTATCTATGGTTTGGTTCAGGTCCAGGCACAAACGTGAATTAAAGGTTGAAATCCATGACTCATAGCTTCGCTGGAAATGGAGCTGTGAACTGGAAGGAAAATGTGTCCGAAAATAAGAGGGAGAGACGGATGAGCGGACGCTCAGACCTGCTCAGATTCACATTCTGCCCCGTCCGCCCCAGGAGCTCCCATTAAGCTGCGGTGCTGTGGGCAGCAGAGGGCACTATTAATACATTCAGAAGTAGACACCACACTTGAAGAAGAAACAATGGGTTTAGAGTAAATCTGTGCAAAGTCATGCGATAGAGCCATCACCGTTACCCTCTCCAGTTCTCAAATTCAAAGAATGACAGGACTCCAAAGAGTGGCTATAGAGTGGTACTGACTCCTACAGTCATTTTTTAAAGATTTTAGGATCCACACACACTCACACATCCATGTTAAAAAGAGTGATGACCATGGTCCAGCTTAATGGTGCTAACTGCTTCACAAATGTTATCTTATTTAATCTCCAATTCTATGTGAGTAGCTACAGTTATACTCTTGCCTTTACAGATAAGGAAACTGAGGCTCCGAGGGGTCAAGCAGTTGCCCAAATTTGCCAACCAGTAAGTGGCAGTGCTGGGATCTGAGACAGGTTCAGATGCCCGAGCCCACTCTTGAGATCATTGTGATTTAGCTAGCTTATCATTGACCTCTTCTCCATAAAGTGATAAGGAAACACCAACCCCTGGACCTCCCACGGGAACTGAAGGTAGAGTGAATTCCGGGTTGCTACATCTATGCCTCAGAAGTTGTGAAAAGTAAGGATGCTTAAACTCTGCTGCATTTTGTCTTCCTCCACCAGCCTCCCCCTGACCTTGTTCCAGCAGAAGTTCTAGGTTAAGAGATCAAACAGCCTCCAGATCCTGAATATCTGCAAGTGGCCCAAGGGGTTTAACCTCAATGCCAGCCTAAAGGTGTTATGCTAGGTGGGCGTTCTGAGGTCACCAGTCATACAAATGAAGTCAGGCCACACTCAGCAAAGCAATAGAATTTATTTGGAGGAAACTGGCAACCCATTAAAGTGAAAGAAGACTTGAGGGAGGGACAGAAAACAAGGGCAGTGTCATAGGCCATAAGGACCAATCCCTTGGGGTATGGCCTTTGAGGTGCCTGGGCTCCCGCTGCCTCATGTCTGGTTGGCTGTGCTTGGATCCTGAGCCTCCCCTGCAGGCTATGGGGGGGTGGGAGAGGGGGGAACAGTCAGTGTACTCTCGTGTACAGTACACAAGGGCCTCATGAAATGGTGGAGGGGAAATTTCCCAAAATAAAGGCAGAATCTTTTCTCAGTAGAAGGGAAGAAGGCTAAATGCTAGGCAAGCTGAATCAATGTCTGTGGCAGATACCCTCGAGGTAGCACAAAAATGGAAATCATATTCATCCTTTGATCCATCTTTCTAGAAGTTTTAGCACAAAACATGGAACATAGTAAATGTCCAATAAATGTAAATAACATGCATTAATCAACCAATAAACCAATGACTTGATGATAAACAAATGGAATCAACAGACCCCCTAGGTAGCTGACTTTTTAGAGATACCACCCATGCAGCCTTATAATCTTACCTTTAAGATAGTCCTCTTGCAAACACCTATAACCCTTCTGGATCTTTCCCAAATCACTGTTATGGCTAATATTGCTTATCATGTTTCCATAAAGTTATCTGAGAGGGATGCAAAGGTCATTCCTCTTGGAAGCACTGACTCCCAGCATTAGGAGTTCAGGACAGATCTTCCAGTCCAATTCCTTTCCCAGGAATGATGAATACATGGAGCCTGTGCCCGCCCCCCCAATTCGAGACCCCATATTCGGGACAGATTTTGCTAATAGATCATGGCCCTCTTCCGATTGAGCCCGGACAAGAAGTAGCAATCCATTAGCTGGGGTCCAAAAGGTAAAACTCACTTATTATGCCTGACCTGAGACATTTGGAGTCACTGCTCCAGCATCACAGCCAAGTGATTACCCAGCTTGTCTACCACCTCCATAGACAGGAAATACATTCTCTTCAAGACAGCGTATTCTATCTTCAGAATTCTGTTGGAAAACCTTTCTTAGGCATACCTCTGGGTTGAAACAGACAGACCACCTGTGCCTGCTATGCCTGCCTCTTTCCAAATTTTTATTAAAAATACTCCTGAAGATACAGACAACAGACTGCAGCTGGCCCTGGCAGAAAATGCCATGACAAAAATCCAAGGGGAATTTTCTCTAATGGCATTGACAATAAGGATTGATGGAAAAGAACATTTTTTTGGAATGCATGCCATATGTTCTGCCCTCTAATTCAGTACAGCATAAGTGCCCCCAAAGAAAGTAGGAAATATTTCAGGCCCCTACTCTATTAAACTTCACTTCAGGCCCCTTATTCCTACACTGGCCAGGAAGGAAATGGAAGCCAACCCCTAGGAACATCCTTCTGATACACCCAGAACCAGAGTCACGGAAGGGCCCTTCTTTCCCCATCACTGACTCCTCTTTATCTACATTCATTTTAAGACAATAACATCAGCATATCTGTGGCAAGAATTAGGTTTGATTTCTGAGACTCTTTACTACTTAAGGAAAAACACTGTTACTAGCAATGGGGCCTCTCATGCCCACACTGTCCAATGAAGACCTGCAAATAGCAATAGGGTCTGAGAAACCATGGTAGGGTAAGAAAAGCCCCTTCCTCCGTCCAGCAGGCTTGCACTAAACAGTTACCTGCCAGCTGGGCGTGCAAAGTGTGCTTGTGCATGTGCACGTCTGCCGAGATCTGACCAGAGAGAAGTTGAAGTCAACACCTGAGGGGACACTGAAGGTGGCCTGAGGATGTTAACAAGGGATCCCTGCCCCTCCAAGGAACACGGGCAGGATGGCAGCATTGCAGAGCAAAGGAGCCACAGCAAAGTAAAGTGTTGAGCAAATGGACAAACCGATAAATGAATGAATGGCAACATGAACAAACAGTGATAATGAGCATAGGGGAAAAGAAGAACCTATCTCTCAAAATTAAGAAATGGGCATAGGTTTTGCAGAGCCAGGCCAGGGAGCTGTGGGGAAGCCTAGGTGGAGCAAATGAGAACCATGCAAAGCTAAAGAGCTTCCACCAACTCTCACTGGGAGGACAGGTACTCACAGCAGACCAAGCTCCTCCCTGGAGGCAGTGGTTAGCAGAAGGGGCAGGGTGGAAAGCAATGTCGCATCCCTGCAAGCCCTGAGAATCTCCCAGACCAGAAAGCTGGGATGCTTCTCCATGGCTCCTTCTTTCCCCAACTACCTAAAATCAACTCTCCCCTTGGCTCACTCTGCGCTAATTCCTTCACGTTTCCTTGTCTGTCTCCTGGATGGGAATGTCTGCTCCTTGGGGCAGGGTCTTTAACTGTCCACTGCTGAATCCTGGGCACATGAGAAGTGTTAGGGGTACAGGAGGCACTTAGGTACTTTCTCAGTACTTAATGCCTGAATAAAAGGAAAGAAAAAGTCACAACCAAATATTGTTTACTCTTTCAAAGCAAGGGTGGTTTAAGAATAGGAAACATGCCAACATAATGCATCATATCAATATACAAATCTTAAATGTAAATTGAAAAATAAATCAGTAAAATGTAATATTTGGTCATAATTAAAAGCAAAAACTCTTAGTATATTAGGAATAAAATAAAATGACTTCGCCTGATTTTTAAAAACTAACACATCAACTGTAATCATTATTTCGAATGGCGAAATGCTAGCAACATTCCTCCCACAATCAGAAAGTAGATAATAGTACATAATAACCAAAATTATTTAAATTTTTTCTGGGAGTTCTAGTCTATTGAATAAGTTCCACACTGAATGATATATTTGAATGTGGCTAAAAGGGGAAATTTTATGTTGTGTGTATGTTACTACAATAAAATTTAAAACAACAACAACAACAACAACATAGCAACTATACACCAGTGAGCCCTAAAGTAAACCATGGACTATAGTTCACAGTACAATTATAACAATGTTCTTTCATCACATGTAACAAATGTACCGCGCTAATGGAAACTGTTAATAATAGGGTGGTATATGGGAATCTCTGTATTTTATGTACGATTTTTCTATAAACCTGCAACTTCTCTAATAAAAAACAAATGTTTCAGATAGATTAAAGAGCTAAATGAATACATACATAAAAGCTTTTTAAAGAATAAGTAAGTAGCTGTTCTTGCTCAAAGTACCAAAACATCAAAGTCTTGAAGCACTGAAATCACAAGAAAAAAGACAGAGATATTTGACTACCCAAAAATTAAGGCTTTTTTTAAGCTTTTAAGAGTAACAAAATTGGGAAAATTTGGCATAAAACCCAAAATGTGCATGTGTATATATGTATTATACTTCAATAACAATTTTTAAAATATTACAAAGTGATAATGTCCCAATACATGGAGTGTTTTAATCACCAATAAAATTCTTATGCTAAATTTTAAAATTCCAGGTTACAAAAAGTCAAAATACAAATGTCCAAGTAAAATTATTCAATTATTCAATTTGTCCAATGTAAAGCGCAAAGCAAAACAATAAAGTAGCATTTTCTCTTGCCTCTTAGTAAGATTGTGCTCTGTCTAGGCTTTTGAGGAGAGCGAAGCGGTTACTCTTATTGAAGGTGGCAGGGGGGTGATTGTTGAGAGAAGTCAGTTGACAGCCACTCTTCTCCCACTGCTAATCCATTTTCCACACTCTCCAGAGTAACCTTCTCAAAAGGCAAAGGTGAGCATGCTGCTTCCTTATCCCAAACTCCCCAAGGGCTGCTCATTGCTTCTAGAATAGCAATCCAACTCGTGGCACTGGTTCATGGCCTTTTGTGGTCTGGTCCCTGCTGGCCCTTGAGTCTTATGTCCCTCTGTCTGTCCTGTATCAATATGGCACCTCCTCTGTAGCTCTCTGCACCCTCTCACTGCAGCCTCTACAGGTGTGCTCCTTCTGCCTGGTACACTCCTCCCTTTTCCCAACTAATCTTTTTTTTTGTTAACATGGTTATTTTTTTTAAAAAAGATACTTAGATTACATAAATGTTACATAAAAAATATAGAGGACTCCCATATGCCCCGCTCCCAAGCCCTCCCACATTTTCCCACATTAACAACATCCTCCATCAGTGTGGTACATTTGTTACAATTGGTGAACACATTTTGGAGCATTGCCACTAAGCGTGGATATAGTTTACATTGTAGTTTATACTATCTCCTGCACAATTTTGTAACTTATGACCAGATATATAATGGCCTGTATCTGTCATTGCAACATCATTCAGGACAATTCTCAAATCCCAAAAATGTCCCCACACTACATCTGCTTTTCCCTCTTGCTCCCCTCAGAACCTCCAGTGGCCACTGCCCCCACATCAATGATAAAAGTTTTTCCGTTGCTAGAATCACAGTAAGTCTATACTATAATACCAGCAAGTCTACTCTAGTCCATTGTTCATTCCCTAATCCTGAGGATTCTGGGATGGTGATGCCCACTCCACCTCTAATTGAGAGGGCCTTAGATCCCATGGGGCAGATGGATGGGATTATCTTGCTTGTAGTTGCAGACTCTCCTGTTCCTTGGAATGGTCGCTGTCCATCATCATCTCCTTGTTAGTTGTCCTGGGTGAGTCCAGTGAATTGTAGAGTAGGTGTTGCAACTCTGTTGAGATTCAGGGCCCAGCTGGGACATGGACAGCCCAAAGATTTAAGTCTCTTGGGCATATACCTATCAACTCTAGCACTAACTATAGGTTCATATAGAAGGGGCAGAAGAGCCATGTGTAGGGAAACCACACCTGAGTCTAACTCTGTCACACTGGGGAGCATAAGTTCCCAACTAATCTTTATTCTTCCTACACCTTAACTCAATCTTCAGTTCCCAAAGAAAATATCCCTCATCTCCCTGAATAGGAGAGTTTTCCCATTTAGTTTCTTTGACCTCCATGGACTTCTCCTTCCAGGCAGGTGTCAAGGTTTTAATTTTCCATGTGTGGGGGGTGGTTATTTAACATCTCTCTCCTTCCCTAGACACTGAGCTCCCAGGGAGCAACCACCCTTCTCTCTGAGTTTATCATGGAGTCCTGATACCTGGCCCACAGGAGGTGTGCAGTAAATATTTACTGGCAGAAGCAAACTGCCCCAGTTCTTCTTGACTTCTCTTAAAACAGCCTAAAGCATCATCCCATGTGTGGTTTGCCAAAGCAAAGAGGTGCATATCTCTGGTTCTAGCCCACTTATAGGCTTGAACAACAGTGAAATCCCTATCCTCCAACACGCCTTCATCAGACCAGGTTGTTTCGATTTTGATTCTATGCACTGGCATTTCTGGAATTCAAGGTGAGATGTTATGTTTGTCTCTCCTAAACCCCCTCTTATTAAACTAATCCCATACTTTCTACCATTTTCAAGATCCTTGAGAATCCTGATTTTGTCAAATTACATGCTTCCTACCACTCTTACTTTCATGTCTATCACAATTGGTTTGCTTTCAAATTATTGATAGAGTTGTATAATTACAGGGATGACTATGAGGATATCTATCATTTCTTGGGCCCTTACTTAAATGAACCAGACCCTGTGTGAGCCTGTTTGCATACCAATTCCTGTCACCTTCATAACAACATTATGAAATGGGCATTTTCATGCCAGTCATTAGAGAAGGGAAACCTGGGGCTCTGTGGATTAGTTAACTCGTATGAGATCTAACAGCAGGCAAGTGGAAAGACAAGGTGTCGCTGTCTCCTAGGTCTCTTTACAAGACTTTAGTGGTTTTCAAACCTTTCTTAGGCATGAAGTCTATTTTAAAATCTTACATATAAGCCTGCAAAACAGACAAAATTAGAATGGAGCTCTGATAACACAGCTTAAAATTCCTGCAGCATATAGGGCTGATTTTCACCAAAGAAGGCCAAAATTGGAAGCCTGGGTGAACCCCTAGAAACCTCGATTAGGTTCACAATATACTAATCAGTCACATGTTCTAGAACATTCTATAATAATAGAAATGCTGTCCAATATGATAACCACTAGCCACTAATGCTATTCAACACTAGAAATGTTGTTTTATTTAATTTTATTTAAATTATTTTACATTTAAATAGTCACACATGCCTAGTGACTACCATATCAGGCAATACATTTCTAGAAATTATGAATTGGCCTTATTACACCAGCTTGTATTCCATACTTCCTTATATTCTCCAAAATTACAATATATTAAAAATAAAATATCAGCTCAGGCATCAAAGAAGGTTTGAAAGAGAGTGCTTCCCTATATTAATCAGGATTCTCCAAGGAAACAGAACCAATAGGAGATTATAGATATAGATACAGGTATAGGTATAGATATTAAAAGATATATATGTAAATATTATGAGATTTACTGTAGGAATTGGCTAACATGACCACAGGGATTCTGGAGAGCTGCAAGTTGGGAATGCCAATGAAGGTGTTGATGAATTCCCCAAAGAAACTGGCTGGCTGCCGTAGAGATAGAAATTCTCCTTTCTGACTGCTGAAATCATCACAGTACCCTTCAAGGTCTTCAACTATTGGATGAGACTCCTCTTATTACTAAAGGCAATCTCCTTTGTTGATTGTAGATGTAATCAGGCATAGATGCAATTATAAGACTAATGATTTAAATCCATGAAATACCCTCACAGTAACAACAAGGTCAGTGCTTGCTTGACCAAACAACTGGATGCCATAACCTGGCCAAGTTGACACATGAACTTAACCATGAACTTAACTAAAATCCATGCTTTCAGATTTCCTTACATCCTGTAAGTTTGGGGATTCAATTTACATTGTTATTCAGCCACTCACACAGTAAGTGTGAGATTTGGTTTATAGAATCTCATCAAATTCTATAATTTGAGATTTCAATAAATAAATAAATAAATAAATCTTAAATTCTGGATTTGGTTTATAGAAATCTCAAGTCCAAAGCTACAAGAAATAAGAGTTTATTTTGGGCACACATAGAAACGTTCATATCCTTCACGCAGCCCTTGAGCTGGGAATTTGAAGACTTGAACTCATCCCTCTCTTTAATAACTGTAACCAGCATTTTTAGGAATGACCAGCCAGCATCATTATACATTTTAACTCCACAAATATAGAAATATACTCAGAGTCTGGCATCTTATAAGCAGCAATATCCAGTGGTGATACTTTGCTTATCTCTATTGACAATTCTCACCATCAACTATCAGTGCCATCTTAATCATTGAAAATAGAGTCATTAGTGGCTTCTAATCTAATCATATCAGAGAAGCAATTCCAGAAACCTTAGAACCAACTCAGATATCTCATCCTTAAAATTCTTTTTCTCAAGAATCACTCCTGGCACCAAAATATATGTCAGGGAGCCACATGAAAACAAAACTGACTATATACATATATGAGATTTATTATATGAATTGACTCATGCAACCATTGGGACTGGCAAGTCTGAATTCTGTAGGGCAGACCACAATTTGGGAACTCCAGTGAAGATTTGATGTTACCAGGAGAAACTGGATGGCTGAAGTAAAGATAGAAATACTCCTTTATGACTGCTGAAATCACTTCTCCTTTTAAGGCCTTCAACTGATTGCATGAGCTTCCTCTCATTGCTGAAGGCAATCTCCTTTGTTGATTGTAAATATGATCAGCCATAGATGCACTCGACTAATGATTTAAATCTACGAAATACACTCACAGTAACAATCGGGTCAGTTGTTTGCTTAACCGGACAACTGGACACCATAACAAAGCCAAGTTGAAACACGAAATTAACCATCACACCCCCCAAAGGGCATGTGCTCCCTGTGTTTCCCATCCTGCTTGGCAGTTGTATTGGAGCCACGTGACTAGATCTGGCCAAAGGACTCTAAAGGACACCTGTTTCTTCTAGGCTGAGGCAATTAAGACTTACTGTGCCTCTATATTCCTCTCTCCCCCTAGAGATCACATTATCCTGATAGCATAATTCTAAGACGTGAGAAGGAGCTTCACTTGAGGGAGAAGTAAGCCTTTATTGTCTTAAGCCATTGAGATTTCAGGGTTAACTGTTCTGGCAGCAGTGTTTTCTAGGCTGCCTAATGAATGGTAACAAGGACAGCACTTAGAATCCTTGGCAAAATAAGAGCAGCAAAAAAGCATCAGAAGTGAGATTCAGAGGATTGAGAAGCTAGAGAGAATAGACCAAGGCGAGTCATAAATAAATTCCATGAGCAATAGTACTCATTTTTGTGCCTTAACCTGGTGGAGAGAAGAGGCCCTTTTACAATTATCCTCCTTCAAGTTAATAACATAAGATAACTGGAAATGGTGATCTCCATTCTGCTATCCTGCAGTTTGCTTCTAAAGAAAAGTTTTCCCACACTATGTACCATTTTGCTTCTTTCCTTGGGAAACAGGCTTAAGCCAATTATGTTATATAAGTGGAGATTATAAAACCTGCATTAGCAATAATTCCTCGGGCAGCCCTGTGTCCCTGGAGCTGTGATTTAGAGATTGTTTAATGGAACAGATGTGGCCCTTTGGTATCTGGGGTAATGTGGGAAATCGACATTTATAGCCACAGCTTGTCAGACAGGACTCCCTTTTGCTATAGTCAATTCCTGGCTGAGATGACAACTCTGCTAAAACCCGCCAATTCTCTGCTCTGCCTCCAGCTTAAAGAGTCAGTGGCCAGTAGGAGACCATTAGCTAGGACCCACTGCATCTTTTGCTAAAAAGGTAGCTTCATTCAAAAAATATTTACAGAATGCCTTTTCTCCCAGACATGTGAGCCATTTAGGGATTTCCCTGAGGGAGCATCTCAGGTCTCCCACCCAGAGACATCTAAGACAAAGTCCAGATGTCTATTGCTATCTCCCTGCACTTTGAGAAAAAATATGTGAATTGGAATTCCCAATTTCATAGCCTTGTGAGAGTCCCAGAGCCTTCAGGATAGCATACAGGGGTTCTTCACCTTTTTTCTTCCATGGACCCCTTTGCCAGTTAGGTGAAAATCACAGACCCCTTACTAAGCGCACACTACACTGTGGATTGTTTAATAAATAGATCATACCCACACCAACATGTCCCTACAAGAATGTTTTTTTTGGAATTTCAATTCAAGCTCACAGACCCCTTGTTAAAGACCCCTGCTATAGTGCAATGTTAGGGAGTGGGCGTGGGAGACAAGAGGCCAGGGTTTGAATCCTGGCTTTGCTACGTGCCAGCTCTGTGACTATGGACAAGTTAATTATCCTCCCTGTACCTCAGTGTAGTGGACAGCGAAGGAGTGCTGCCTAAATCTCCTTGGATTCCCTAACTGGTTTGGTAGGTCCATGCCCCACCTTCTGCATGCTTTGTTCTTCAGAAGACCACCCTGGAATTTCCAGAGCCTCTTTTCCCAGACAAACCAAGAGAACCAGAAGTACCTGGGAGTTACCAATCTTCTAGGGTGGCTGTAGTCAATGACTGTGCAGGAGTACCAAGGCCAAGTGACCTTGACTGCAGGCAGGACAAACTTGGCTATGTAATTGCCTCCATAGCTCCGGCACAAGATCAGGCAAAGGCTGCGGCTTCACATGAAATCCCTGCCTTGCTGGGCTTCTTGCCTGCCCTATTCTACTTCCCACATTCCCACACTCATTTCCCCAGGGAACCCTTTCTTTCTAGTTTTTCTTTTTAATAAAATAATGAAACTTTTATTCTAGAATAGTTTTAGATTTACAGAAAAATAGTGAAGATAACACAGAGCTCTCAAATATCTCATATCAATTTTTCCCTATTATTAACATTTTACATGACTATGATACACTTGTCACAATTACTGGATCCATATTGATTCACTAATAGTAACTAAATCCATGCTTTCAGCTTCCCTTCATTTTCACTTAACGTCCTTTTCCGTCCCAGGACCCCATCCTGGGAGCCACATTGCACTTAGCCGTCAAGTCTCCTTTAGCTGCTCTTGGCTGAGACAGTTTCACAGACTGTCTTTGTTTGAAGACATTAACGGTTTCGAGCAGCACAGGTCAGCTATTTTGTAAAACGCCCCTCAATTGAGATTTGGCTGATATTTTTCTCATTGTTACACTGGGGTTATGCGTTTTGGGGAGGAAAACCACAGAGGGAAAGTGCCCTTGTCGTCACCTCTTATTAAGGGTCCATGCCGTCTATGACTTATCATAGCTGCTGTTGGTCTTGATCACCTGCCGAGATCATGTCTGTCAGATTTTTCCACTGTGAAATTAGTCCTTTCCCCTTTTCCATACTGTATTCTTTGGAAAGATGTCATTATATGCAGTCCACACTTGAGGAGTGGGAAATTATGCTCTACTTCCTTGAGAATGTGGTATCTACGTAAATTATTTGGAACTCTTCTACATGGAAGGTTTGTCTGTTCTCCCCCATTTATTTACTCATTTATATCAGCCTAGACTCATGGGTATTTATTTTGTACTTTGGATTATAATTCAATACTCCTTTATTAGTATTTTTCTCAATTTTCCCCCAGATTTAGCCATTGGTTATTCTTTCAGTTGTCGTCTATATCCCTTTGATATACCCCCATCTTAGTGAGATATTTTTTAGCACTTCCTTATTTTCTGGTACTAAAAGGTGGACCAAGCTTGTCCTGTTTATTGCCTACCCCAGCCTTAGAGTCAGCTAATTCTCCAAAGATACCTGGTTCCTTTTATTGGAGAATGAGGTTATAAATCAACATTTGGGTGTGTGTTCATTGCTTTTGGGGGGTCATTGATTCTAGGCCCTCTCAGCTGACAGAGCAAAGAATATGTGTGTATACTAACCTATGCACATACACATGTAAAGAAATATTCCTATAAATATCCATCTCTATCTATATTAAGCTAAACGTGAGTTCGGTATGGACTGATGTCTCCAACTTTAATCCAGTATTACACGAATCATTACTTCTAGCATCCTCCTCTTGCTTCTCTTTAACTGCCGTGCCAACAGTGAGAAACCTGCCTCCCACCATCCAGGATCCATTTACTTAAGTGTCCATTCCCTATAACCATGCTCAGTGGTTTCAGAATTGTTAAACTGTACCCCTGTGGGAAGCAACTTTGCCACACTAGAGTACAGTACTCACGTACAGTTCTTTTGCTTTAGTGTTACTTATTTCCAAAGAAATGGAGCTCAAATGCTCCACTCTTTACTAAAGATATTTAGGTCATCACCTATTCTCCCCATCCTTTTCAGTGAAGTTGTTTCACACATTTGTAATACAATTAAATTCCTTTTCTTTTTACATTCTTTATTCCAACCTCCCCAATTATTATTATTTGTTATTTTCTTACTTTAAGTTTATTTGTGCTGTAAATTCTATGGGATTTTAAAATGAATAGTGTCATGCATCCACTGCCACTGATTCACGTAGAATAAAGTCACTGCCCTAAAGTATCCTCTATGCTTTACTTATACAACCCTTCCTCCTTCCTCCACATCCCTGACAATCATTGATGTGTTTTCTGAATCTATAATTTTATTGTCATATGAATGCACTCATATAGTATTTAGCCTTTTCAGAGTGGCCTCTTTCACTTGGTAATGCCAGTTAAGATTCATCCATGATTTTGCAGGGCTTGATTGCTCATTTCTTTTTATTGATGGATAGTATTCCATAGTATGGATATACCAGTTTGTTTATCCATCTGTCTATTGAAGGACATCTTTGTTGCTTCCACTTTGGGGCAATTATTAATAAAGCTGCTATAAACTTTCACATGCAGACTTTTGTGTGGACATAACTTTTCAAATCAGTTCAGTGAGTACCTGGGTGTGTGAGTGCTGGATTGGATGGTAAAACCATGTTTAGGTCTCTAAGAAACTGCCAAGCTGTCTTCCAAAGTGGCTGTATCATTTTGCATTCTTACCAGCAATGAGAATTCTTGTTGCTCCACATATTCACCAGCAATTGATGTTATCAGATTTTTTGTTAATAGGTATTTGGCTCTAATTTGCATTTCCCTAATGACTGATGATGTTGAGTAATATTTCATGATTTGTCCTTTGTGCCTTTGTAAAAACTCAGTGGATTATGTCGGTCTATATCTGCCCACTGTATTCTGTTCCATTGACCTTTATATGTATTCTTTTGCCAATACCATGCTGCCTGATTACAGTAGCTATATAATAAATCTTGAAATTGAGTAGTGAGAGTGTTCCAACTGTGTTTCGCTTCTTCAGTGTTGTGCTGTTCCAGGTCCTTTGCTTTCCTTATAAACTTTAGAACAAGTTTGTCAATATCTACAAAATATTTTTCTGGGATCTTGATTGAGCTTACATTAAATCTATACACCATGTTGGGAAGAATTGACATCATAATGATATTGGTTCTTCCAATCCATGAATATCTTTTTTTATCACTGTTTTGTAGTTTTCCACATACCAATACTGTACATATTTTGTTAGATGTACAATTAAGTACTTCCTTTTTGGTGCTATTGTAATGGTATTGTTAATCTAAATTTCACATTCCAAATGTTCTTTGCTAGTGAATAGAGAAACAATTGACTTTTGTATATTGAACTTGTATCCTATAACATTGTTGTACTCACTTGCTTATTAGTTCCAGAAAGTTTTGTTTTATTTTTGTAGATTCTTTGGGAATTTCTACATAGATAATCATGTCATCCATGAATAAAGACAGTTTTATTCCTTCCTTTCCAAACTGTATACCTTTTATTTCTTTTTCTTGTCTTATTGCACTAGTACTTCTTGTATAATGATGTTGAATAGGAGTGGTGAGAGAGGACATCCTTGCCTTTTTTGATCTAAGAATGAAAGTGAACAGTTTCTCACCATTAAGCATGATGTTAGCTGTAGGTTTTTTCTAGACATTCTTTATCAAGTTGAGGAGTTTTCCCTCTATTACTAATTTGTTGATTTTTTTTCATGAATGAGTATTGAGTTTTATCAAATGCGTTTTCTGTTTCAATATATATGATCATGGTTTTATTTCTTTAGCCTGTCAGTATGATAGATTACATTGATTCATTTTTCAATGTTGGGCCAGCCTTGCATACCTAGAAAAAAATCTCTGGTTGTAAACATTTTTAATCGATTGTTGAATTTGATTGGTAATATTTCTTGAAGAATTTTGTGTCCATGTTTATGAGAGACATTGGTCTGTAGTTGTCCTTTCTTATAATGTTTTTATCTCATTTTGGAATTAGGGTAGTGCTGGCTTCATAGAATGAATTAGGGAGTGTTTCTCCTGCTTTGATTTTTTTTTTTTTTTTTTTTTTGGAAGAGAAGGCAGAGAGTTGGTAACATTTTTAAATAAAACACATGAACCCGTGTCGCAGAATCTTATTCTTGGAAACACAACCCAAGACCTCATTGCCTTATTTGTAAAATAGTGATAACAGTCCCTTCCTCATAGGGCTGTTGTGAGATTATGGGTACTAATATTGCAGATGCTGTGGCTAACCCAGATCCCTTTACCAGGCAAATGCATCCGTCTCCCAGTTGCTATGAGCCTTGGCTGTTATCAGCTCACAGATGCTCCCCTTCTCCAGAAAATTGCCTTTTGAGGACCAGAACTGCCTCATCTTGAATGGTACCTTACTCCCCAGGGGCAGCCCACAGCCAAAGGCTAGCTGATATGGAGGGACAAAAGACCAATACCCTTGCCTCAAGGTGGGGGGACAACCTGGCAGGCACTTTATGCCCCAGAGGGCCCCGTGGATCAAAGGCTAGACTTTACCTGAGACCACATCCTTGCTCAACTTCCCCCTCCCCCAATCCTGCTCTCCTTACTCCCTCACAAGTTTAATACTAACGGCAGTAGCATGCCCCTGACTCCCCAGTCAGAGTTAGCCTCAAGGGAACCAATTCTATGGCATTTGGCAAACAGGAGTGGCCTTGGGAGAAAATGAGATTCTGATATTCCATCATTTGCCAGCTGACTGACAATGAAGATTCCCATCAGTAATGCTATGTGGAGTACGATGATCCCTGAAGTGTGAGTACAGTGCTAAGACTTTTACCTGTAGTGAACTGGAATTGGGTACAGGTGGAGTTGATGTACTGGGTCATGCAATGTGTCTTGTGATTGAAAAGTATTGGGGGTGGGGGTAGATATAATAATATAAGGACTGTGAAATTGGGTGGCTGTTGCTGAATATCATTGATGGAGAGAAAATGATAAAGTGAATATTTTAATCCAGGGAAAAGTATATCCTAGAATGTAATGGCAGACAGCCTTGGAATTCTCGTCCTGATCCCACAATATTCTATGAAGTCATATCGCCTGCACCTAAGAGGTTTCCCTCAATGACCCTAATGTATGTATGTACAACATAAAAAATTCTACCTATCCAGTCAAGCATATTAAAACAGAAAATCAGTTAAACTGGTTATTCAGCTTTATGGATATCTAAACAAAGAGGAGATGGAGGAATCTTTGATTTTACGGTGTATGGGTTTTGACAAAGAGATAGTTCCTTTGTCACAGAGCTCACAGCTTTTCCCAATTCAATTAATTGGAACCTCACAGAAAAGTAAATGCTGCAAAACAAAAGACTCAAACATCTGGGACCCCAAGCACAATCCAGTGGAAAGCACTAGTATGATGCAGTCACAGCTTGTAGATGGGAATTTTAAGAGTCTTTATTTCTAAGAGCCACTGTTCAGAGACAATATGGCTTCCTTTTACAGCTAGTGAGCAAAGCAGATTTAGGTGGTGGTTTTTCTTAGAATGCAATTTCATGAGACATTATCTCTAATGCATTCATTCAATCAAAAAATGATTATTGACGCCTCTTAGGTGCCAGGCACCATGTTAGGGTGGAGTGGGGAAAAGAAGAGACACAGGCAATACCTATCCTCACAGAGCTTAGGGTCGTAGCCCATTTCAAAAATTCATGGCCTAGCAGGAGATGGGTCTTGGAGAGAAGGCGGCTTTGACAGGACGTGTGACTGTCACCCTCCTTCCTCCCTCTGTCTCCTGCTAAAGCCCTCTTTTGGCCCACTCATCCAGAAGAGGGCCAAGGAGCTCTGTTGAAGCAGTCCGTAGATAGGAGCCTCTGAGAGCATGGAGCCAGGAGGAGGAGATGCAGAGAGGACCTGGAGGGATGGTAGCAGATTCTCAGCACAGCCACCATCCAGGGATGATGGATAACTGTTATCTCAGCACACAACCCTCCTCTGGTCCTACAACTCCCAGGATACTCTCATGGCTTTCTTGTGTATGTCACTTTCACTTAATTCTGGAACTAATCTGCTCTAATCTATATGTATAGTTTTCTTTGTCTTCCTATAGAGAAGTATAGCTCCTTGATGTGTAGTGCTTACTCCCCTTCTCCTTCTACGTGACCTACTTCTTTGGAGCAAATTACTCCCTTGAAGGACTCTGGAATCCCTAGAACATGATATTTAGCCTTCTGGCCTGAAAATACTGATGGAGATAAAACCTGTAAAATCTCAATTTGACTGCCATTTTGTGTTCAGATGAGAGATCATGAGAATTTGGAAAAAAAGCAAGATGAAAATAGTAGATATATGTCTAAGGGATAATGGTGAATTATCAAAACTGTTACCATTAAATGCTCACTTGGTACCACCAAGGAGAAGAATTTTACAGCACAGGATGTCCTTGAGAGCAATGGAGCCTAACACTGACGATGAGTCGATGATGATCACAGTGCCAATGATGCTAACAACAATAATGGCATCAGTGCCTGCTAAGTGGCTGACACTGTACTCATCCCTTTATACATATAGTCTCATTTAATATGCTATTGATCTCATTAATATTAATTTATCTCATTTAACCCTCAAATTGATAATATTATTCCAGGGTTTTTATACACACAATATTTATACATATTATTCTATATATTATTACACCGTTTTCTCATTTAATACTGAAATAAATATTATCTCAGCATTTTAATGCATATAATTTCATATATTTTTATACATTTGGTCTCTTTTAATACTCAAATTAAATCATTATAGGATTTTTATACTTAGTATTTTATATATATTTATACTTTTATCTCATTTAATATTCAAATTGATATTATTATTTCAGCTTTACAAGACAGGTCCTGATGCACAGAGAGAGAGGGAAAACACTCAGAAGCACAAAGCTGGAAATGAGGGAGCAAAGGCTGAAACTCAGGCCTGTCTGACCCCAGCACTCTTCATTCAAATGCAAAAGCTGATGTGTGTAAGCCCTCGCCACATGCCAGCACTCTGCTGTCTCTGTGTGCATTTTTTTTTTCATTTGATCTTCACAGCAACTCTGTGAGGTGGGTTCTATTTTTAATCTCTATTTTGCAGATCACAAAAATGGTACCGAGACAAGCTATAGTAATTAAGAGAGACTTCTCCTATTCAAACATCTGCTGGGAATCTAATTTGGTTAAAAATAGAGGGTCTGACAAGTCGGCACTACTTTGAGGACCGTTTCATCTTCTCAGTATCGATGAAGCAATGAGGTGAGCTATGACTGAGGACTTGACCTGGGTTAAGAAAGAAAGACTAGTTAGTGATGATGGGGTGGCAGGCCACAGAAAAGTAACTCTGTCTTCCTGAGATTCTTAATCATTAGGAAAGAGAAAAACCAGCATTGATAAGTATGAATCCTAGATTCTGGAAATTAGATTCTCTTTAAAGCTTGGAGTATCAGAGTTCAGTGGTTGTAAGCAACAGATAATGATGCTGGCTACTTGAGCTGAAAACAGCAACAACTACACAGAACATAAAAGTTGAGCTGTCTGCTTTACACAGGGAGAACATGGGCCTGAAGCTTAGTAGGCTTAAAAGGATTGGGAGATTCTAGAGAATGACTATAATGATAAAATCACAAATTTCCCCCTGAGATGGAAAAAGGAGTGAAGTCAACAAGGCAGCACCATGGCGCTCTGAGGACATCAGGTCTTTAAAGGCCAAGTACCAAGGCAGAGTATATGGTCACAAGAAGACAGACCTGTAACATTCACGCTGATTTGTAGGAATGCTTTGGGGAAGGCTAAAGTCCAGAATTGTTCTAAACAATGGCCAAAGAAGGAAAACCAGGGATCAACAGCACATTTCCCGGGAAAGACTGAGAGGGGGCTGTAGTGGGCTGAACAGAGTTCCCCAAAAAACTCATGTCCACCCAAAACCTGAGAATGTGACCTTCCTGGAACCAGGGTCTTTGCAGATGTAATTAAGGTGAGGATCAAAGATGGGACCATATTGGATTAGGGTGGACTCTAAATGCAGTGAGAGTGTCCTTACAAGAGAAAAAGGGGAAGACAGAGAGAGAGAAATCCACGTGAGGAAAGAGGCAGAGATCGGAGTGATGGGTCTTCAAGCCAAGGAAAACCAAGGATTGCCAGCACAACTCATGAGGAGAGAAGTGTGGGTGGATTCTCCCTCAGGGCCTCCAGAAGGAACCAACACTGCCAAAACCTTGGTTTCAGACTTCTAGACTCCAGAACTGTGAGATCTCTCTTGTTTTGAGCCATCCAGTATGTAGTAATTTGTTATGGTAGTCCTCAGAAACTAACACAGGAACTAACATTCATTGACTTGGTTCTTAGGAGCTTGGGATTGAGAGTCTCACTGAGCTGAGCTTGGAACCTAACCTAGTGATCCTGGGCAAGCTCTTCTACCAGATGTCCACAGGGCTAATGTCCTTGACTTCTTCACGTCTCTGTTCAAGCCATCAGTCTCTCATTGAGACTTAGCCTCCAACCCTATTTAAATTGCTCCCTCCATCCTCTCCCCCAACTCCAGCACTTTCAATCTCCCCTTTTCTGCTCTTCCTTTTCTTTTCCCATAGCATTTATCATTTTCTCACAAACATTGGTTATTATTGTGTGTATTATTTATTGTCTGCCCAATCCCATACACTAGGTCAGGGGCATTTGCTTTTTTTCACAGATATATCCCAAGTGCTTAGAACAGTACCTGGCACACAGTGGTGCTTAATAAATACTTGCTGAGTGAATGAATGAAGCTCTTTAACCTCTTTGTGTCTCATTTGTAAAATGAGGATACCATTCACTGGGCTTTGTGAGGGACTGAACGAGATGATGCATGTAAAACATGCAAAAATCACTCAGTAAGTGTGAGCAATTATAGCACTTTTTACACCCTCTAATTATCTCATTTGATCCTCAAATTAACTCAAAAACAATGCATTGAAGATGAAGGAACTGTGACCCATAAAGTCAGTGGTTAGCCTGAGCTAACGTCACAGAGCTTCCATCTGTGGGGATGGTATAAAGAGGACAAGCAAAGGAGGTCCCAACTGGCCTTTTCCAGCCAAGGACACTTAGCTTCAGATTAATTACTACCACAGAATGTTTCCAGGGATAGAATTCCAAAATCAGTGACCAAATACATGTTCGGGGAGCATTTGTTTCCTAAAGTGGTAATCACTGGAAATTATGTTGGGTTCACTAAAAGGTATTTTGAATTACATAATTTAATTTCTTCCTCGATAATGTTGCTGTGAGATTGAGGAAAGCTGCAGGAAGAGCACAATGTGTCTTAATTTCGACAGAGCCCAGAACAAGGCTTACCTCTGGCCTTGCACACAAGATGGTAGATTAAGGGTTTAGATCAAGGATCAGCAAACTTTTTCTGTAAAGGGCCAGATAAGAAATATTTTAGACTTTGTGGGCCATATGGTCTTTGTCATGACTACTTAACTCTGCCACTGTAGCATGAAACAGCCAAAGACAATATGTAAAGAAATCACTGTGACTGGGTCACAATAAAACTTTATTTACAAAAACAGAACGCAGGTGGGATTTAACCCATGGGCCATAGATTGCCAAACCTCTGGCCTAGATGGTTGAGTGACGGTACCCCTAAGTGTGCCATGGACTGAACTGGTGAGCATCTCTATTGTTATGATGTGAAGATTGGTGGCCCACATTTACAAATGACACAAAGTGAGAGAGAGATACCCAGAGTGATAAATCACAAAGTAAAGATTTAAGATTATGCTGAGAAGCTGGAACTGTCAGCCCAAATTAATGAGATGTGCATTAATGCCTAAAAGGATATTGTGCTTTGATTAACATCAACAGCCACAACAAAACTAAGCTACAAGCTATAAATACAGAAAAGGGAAAACTGGGTTTGGTGGTAATTGCCCCCCAAAAATCTGAGAACTGGGCATATGCTTCACGCATTATTTAGTTACTAATTTACTCATCCTTCCATTCACTCATTCCCTTGTTTAGTTTTCAGTACTAAGCCCTGGTTGTGTACTGGGACTCTGCATGGTGCTGGAGTGGTTTTGACAATAAACAAAGCAATCTCAGTGCTTAAGGATCTATAAGATAGTCTATGGGACAGGCCAGGTGCTCCTGTATTCATTCATCCAATCAGTCATTTCTTTTTTCAAAAACTAAATATGGCAGCCGACAATGTGGCAAGTCCAGGACAGGGTACATGGTTCTTTGCCTTTGAGGAACACAGAGTATAATCACACATATGTAAACAGATAAATTACAGTACAGCATGGTATATGCTATTTCAGAGAGATGAAACAAATGCTGAGAAAGCAGAGAGGATGAATAACCAATTCACCCAGAAGGAGTCCATAAAACCCTAAAATGTAAGTTGCATTTAGAAAGTGGATTAGGAGTTTTACTTTTAGCTGTTGATAGATTCTTTAAAGTATGAGGGACTTTTGCACCCAGTTAGAAATAACTTAAATATTTGCACTTTGAGTAATGCTCTACTTAATAAAATCATTTATTAGGTTATGGGGAAATTTCTGAAAACAATACTTTTTTTGAGAATATAAATGTTGCTTATAAATTTGACTACCTTTTTTTTAAATAAAATAAACTGCAATTACATATGTAGTGCCTTAGTTCAGTTTTATCCAGAAGCTTTCCCTGACCAAGGTATAAGTATATATATATTTGGGATCTGTGGAGACACCAGTGGGGGAATGGGGAACCAGTTCAAGGAAGGAGAGTTAACCCTTAAGGGATGTGTTATCCAGCCAGTTACCACAGTGGGTGCCTGAAGCCTAATCCTACAAGGAGATGCTGGGAAATGGTATAAAGCCAAGGGGTGAGGGAGCTGAGGCATCTATACCCCCGCACCTGTCAGTCAGTGGGTAAGTGCTGTCCCGGGTGGGCATAGCTAACTCAAGGGCACTTGCAGCCCATCCTGTGCACACATGTGGGCTCTGGAAATGGAGGGCAGCTGGCACAGGTGCAGTGCAGGCATTTCACTCATTGCCGCATTAGTTCTGCCCTTGCTCTTATAACTTTCTATGAGTATTCTTATGCAGATTCTGTATCTTTCCAGGGTTTCTGGTGTAAGATTTTGGCAGCTTTCCTGGTTGCAGTTATTACACCAGACCCAAAGTAAAAGAATTACCTCTTGAACCAGCTGAGCTTAAAAATCCCCTGACTTTAACCTGGGCAACACTCCTCAGTGAGAGTAAACTCTACTCAATACATCTCTAAGGTCCCACTTTCTGGGTCCACACTTCACGTAGATTTACTTTTTGGCAACTTGGAGACTCCCCCACAAACTGCATTCTTTGACTCTCGTGTGACAGGTATTAGACCCCTCTACCCCTTCAACTGTCATTTTAATTTATTGATCTTCTCTCGGCATTATTAAAAATGCACAAATTTCTGTTCATATTTTATTTTAATTTGTTCAGCTTTCTAGGGGCCCATCTCCTAGGAGATGAGGAATTGGGCCCGTGTACTTAGCACGCCTCTTGAAGACTTGCGGCTAATTAATCATTTCGGAACACCGGCTTGAATTCTCCTACTCGGTTACTATGCACGACCATCCATGCTGATCTCTCTGGCCCCAAATTTGAATAGAATCAACATTTTATTATTTTTGGAATTACTTTGACTCATGTACACTTGTCTCATTAATTCTTTCTTAATTACCCTGATAAAAGCAAGTACATATTTCTATATCATATACAGACAAATTCTTGACCAAAGAAAACCAGAAGAATGTTTATTTATATGGTAAGTGGTATATCTTTTTGACAAGAGCAAGACTCTGGAGCCAAAAGACCTGGATTCAAATTCCAGCTGCAGCCCTCGCCAGCTGAGTGATCTTGGAGACATCACTTAACCTCTCTAGGTCTCCATTTCCTCATTTGTGAGATGGGAATAATAGCAGAACCTAACTCACTTGGTTGCTGTCAGTATTACATGAATCGTTAGGCCCATGAAACTTAGCATGGTGCCTGGGGTGCAGAATGCCCTATGGAGGCATTTGCTACTATTTACCCATGATGATTACCACGCAACAAGTCACCCTTATTTATTAAAATTGATTGGAGCAATTAAAATCAGTTGTCCCTATATCCCACCATAGTCACCCTTTCATATTAGAACCACCTTATACTTGATTTTAAATTTTCTGTATTAAAAAAAAACCTTTCCCAGACTTCCCAATTAACCATAATTATTACTTTTATTTTTATTGATGCAGAAATTGCCACCAGTTGGGTGGCTCCTTTAAACTGGGTTCTTTGTTCAGAGCACATGGTTTTGAAGCAAACTCTCTTTGCCTTCTGGAACAATAGGGCATTCCAAACCCACTCTGTCTTTTGTCATCCTTATGGCATCAGCATCCTGGCATTTCTTAGTATGGTGTTAGCACATGAAATCTAGACACTGGCGCTGGGCAAAGGAGCATTAGTCGCTGCTCTTGGTGAGCCACTTTTAGCAATGACAGAGCTGTTATTTCAAAATCATGACTTCACACTTATCTTTCTCAATTTAACAAATTTGTTTGTGATAGCCCACTTTTCAGCCAGCGTGGGGTTTCTTGATTACTAACATTTTATCTTATCTTCATAGCAGAAGGGAGGGTGGAAATGGGAGGACGTCCCAGGCAAAGAGAACCGTCTGTGCAAAGGCAGCCAGGAAAGAGCACATCATGAGCTAAAGCCTGTGGAGAACGGGGGAGACGGGCAGGGACTCACGACTGCCTGGTCCTCAGTCTCCAAAGTCGCTTCCTCGTCCCTCCCCACCCAAGGCCAATCCTAGCGTGCTACACTTTCATTACACCACAGCCCTCTCCTTGTACTGCCTGCACTACTTGCAGTTTTACATTTGTGTGTGTGATTCTTTGATTAGTATCTTCGCCTTCTATTAGAGTCCATAGGCCAGGGATGTATTGCTTAGAAGTAACCAACAAATTAAAAATTGAGGTGGTTTAATCTACTAGAAGGTTAGGTTTTTATTTCTTGCTCAGGTAATACCCAGTTGGCTGTTTTGGAGGCAGCCTTCCACATAGTGACTCAGGGACCCAGGCTTCCTCCATTTAGTGGTTTTGTCACTCCCTGGGTCCCCTGCATTTGTCCAGCAGCTGAAGAAAGAGAAGGAACAGGGCATCAGGCATGGCAGATTCCCAGGTGTTCAACAGGCTAGCTGGCTACCCATCCTGCCTACCCATTCTCTATTCCAGCGCCCTGGTCATGGACCCACCTAAAGGCAACAGAAGCTACGGCTCCTGGGAAAACCAAACGTGCAGTGAGAGGAGAGGACAAGCATGGACTCGGGAAGTGGTCATCTCACCACCCGTAAAAATGTTGTTCTGTTCTGGACACCATCTTGTTGAAAGACTTTAATAAACTAGGAAACACTTGAAGGGTTACCAAGATGATGGAGAGACTGGAAACCATTTCCTCTGAAAGTAATTGAAAAAAATAATGGAGGGTGCTCCACAGGAAAGGAAGATTCACTGGGACAGGGTGGAGGTGGCTGAAACGCATAGACCAGGTGTTTCCAACAATCTGAAGCTCTCTGGGAAGCCTGTGACAACCCCAGACAAAGCAGCAGCAGGGGTGGGAGCCTTGCAAGGTAACGCGGGCATGGTGAGGGAACTCTGAGATAGAATGGTCTAGGTGTCAGTTGACGGAGGTATGATCCACCCAGGCCACGCCCTTATTCCTCCCTCCCCGTGGGCAGTCATGGTTTAAGTCTGCTGCTCCCAAAATGCCCAAAGTCCTGTGTGCCTGGCGGTCTCTCTTCACCTAGAGGACGGCAGAGTGGGCCACCGTGCACTCCAGACACAGGGTGTGACATTCCAACTCTCCCAGAATGTCCCAGAGCGCCATTTTCAAATCTCCACTCTTCCTCTAGTAGACATTTCCAACATGTGACTCTGGACTTTGTTTGGCTGCTATAAGTGCTGGCTTTGAGATCAAACAGACCTGGGTTTGCACACTGTGTTCTCCACTCACAATCCGTGTGTGTTTGAGGAAGTTAACTTGTTTATTTGAGCCTCAGTTTCCTTGGCAGTGAAATGAGACTGATGTAAGTTCTCTCTTGGATATTTTCTGTGGACCTATTCTCCATCCTCCCGTACCCTGCTCGCTGCCTGGGAGACCTACCTACATGGACTACACCCCCGGTACTCAACGGGGGGCAATCCCCTGTCCCTGGGACACTTGACAATGTCTGGAGACGTTTTTGGTTTTCAGAAATGGAGGGGAGGACAGTGCTACTGGCTTCTAGCATCTAGTGGGTAGAGAAGCTAGGGATGCTGCCACCCATGCCACAAAGCACAGGAAAACCCCCACAGCGAAGAATCATCCAGCCCCAAGTGGCGATTGTGCTGAGGATGAGCTGCCTGAGCTACAGATCCCTTGCCTCTGGCTCCTGACTGGCTTCGGCCGGTGGGGAGCACTGGCAGGAACCAGTGGAGGGAAGAGAGTAAGGTCAGGCTATTTGCCCCCTCGCTGTGCCAGAGGGGCTGCCTCCAGGTGCCTGTGTCCACAGGCTGGGGCTCCCTGCTCCCCTCAAGGCAGGCTGCCCTCTTCCTGGGTTCTGACAACTGCCACTTGCCCTCATCTCTCTGGCCTAGGGCAGTCCAGCGCTGCTGCTACTGGCCCCAGATTAATCACACTTTCCCTTGAGGCTCCTTTATATCTTGCACCACCTTTGCAAATAGTGCTTTTAAAATAGGCCCCCCACGAATTATCCCAATTTTACCTTTATTGTACCATGTTTCCTGTTGAATTCTGATGGGTAAAGTCACCAACCTCATGAGGTTGTTATAAGGTTTCAATGAGATCACAGGTACCACGCATTTGCAACAGGGTGTGGTGTGCTGGAAATACTCAGAAAGCCACAGCCTCTTCACAGCCCCACTCGAGGCACAGCTGCTATGTTACCCTATAGCCTCTTGACAGATGACTCTGCTTTCCCAGGAGCCACCTGAAAACTTCCTCCCTTTTTAATTTGCGGTGTACTTGGATTTCTACACACATACAGCTGTGCTCCAGGGTTTTGAGAGAGCTGTTCTGACGCACAGTTCAAACAGGGCATTAAAATATGTTGTAAGTTGAAATGTCTCTGCAGAAATTCCAGGCCTATCTGCTCTCAGAATGCAAGGCATTATTTGTGTCCCTGTCCCATTAATTTGGAAGCCTTATATGCTGGCCGTTTTTACTCCAAGTTTTCTGACTCAGTAGTAAGAACAGATGAGCCCAATCTTTATTCCTGGTGGCAGTAGGATAAAGGTGCTGTTACAGCTTCCATGGATACGGCTGGACAAGATTCTTACAAGGATAGAGATACGGCCAGGTCGCTCCCATGTGAGTGTGGGGCCTTGGCAGCATCACCGTGGATGGAGCTTACCAGCAGAGTCCAGATATAGAATGCAGGTGTTTGAAGATATGGAGGAGCCATTGGAGCAGCTTATTCATTCACTGCAATAATGTCTATTGGTACTTGAGAGTAACTCGTGCTTTTGCATTTACGTCTATTCTACACTGTCACCTCTAGTATACAGAACAATAATAACTATACATAATATTCTCGTTCCCATTCACTGTCTCATTTAAATCTCTCAAAAGCTCTTTGAGGCAGATGCTCCTATTAACCCCATTTTAAGGAAAAGGAAACTGAGGCCTAAGGTAAGTAATTTGCCCAAGCTGCACAGTGGTGAATTAGGGTTCCAATACAGTCCGATTTTAGAGTCAGGCAGGTAGGCGTGAGCACAGGGAAGCTACTCCGCCCTGCTGGCTCTCTGACCTCTAGGACATGGGGATGGTGGTAGCCATCTCCCTGCCCAGTCCCTGGCCGAAGCTCAGGACTGGCAGCTGGCAACATTATCCGTAAAGTGGAAGGAACCGGTGCTGCCTCTTAGAAGCTATGTCTCTTAGATAAATCTCTGAACCTGCCTGGACTGTCTCTGCATGTGCAAACTGGAGAATAATAATGTCTTTCTTATAGGGTTGTGTGTAAGGATTAAACGACAAACACAGAAATCTCCCCAGGGGAAACTCCCTCACCCACCCGCCTTCCTGGGGAGCAAGAAGAATTTCTATTCCTAAGTTATTTAATCTACCTCAAAATAAAAAGAGGAAATTAAGCTTTACTGATACATAATGTACGTATAGACACTTGACATCCATATTTGATGTGTGTGTCGGCTATTTTCCTCGTTCGTGATTGCAGAGCAAATTGCCATGTGAGGCAGTTTACACGTGCCTGGGAAAATGGATTGAGGGGTTACAATCACTGCTTTTTAAGCAGACAAATGCTCATAAAATAGACAGGTGACTTTAAAAACCATTCCTACTAAGAAACTCTGTATTGAAGAAATACTAATCCGGTAAGTATGCTGAACAACCAGAAAATGGCAGAGCTCCCACTTCCATGGAGGTCTCCACGGCCACCTTGCAGGGTAAAGAAAATGATGCCCTAATCGGAGCTGACAAAATGTTGCCAGCCCCCCCCCCAAAGAAATGATCATAAATTGGCTCGAAATGCAGGTTTACGCCTACTATATTAATGACAAATTTTGCTCTAGATGCAACATGTGCCTGGAGATGTTAGCTGATGACAGTACAGAGCCACCACAATCAGCAAGATGTTAAATTTCACTTACTCTAGCTTGACTCCATCCTTTCAGAATTATTGTTTTTCATATGTCTTATAAGGTACTCAAAAGCACCATTTGGCAATATGGAAGTAACTAATCAACTGTAATTATATTGTGGTATGTGCGTAAAGTCATTTTATTGATAGGAGTATTCAGCTTTAAAAGTACAGGGATCCCTCAACTAATGTATATAATAAAGTAATTCACTCAAAATCTGCCATGCAGTAGATGCTCAATAAAAAGCAATGGTTAATATTGACTTCCCATTTATCAGTCACCTACTGCATACATTATGTTTTTCACAAATTTTCAACAACTTTTATTATGGAAAATTTCAAACACGCACAACACAAAGAGAATAGTTTCATGAACTCCCACGTCCCCTTACCCCAGCTCCAACAATTATCATTTTGCCAAGCCTGTTTTCTCCCTTTCTGCCACCTAATTTTCTGGACTATTTGAAACCAAGGCAGTATCATTTCACCTATAAATAGTCATCCTGTCAACATGAATCTCTAACTTATAAGGGCTTCTTTTAACCACTTGGCCATTATCACACCCAAAAAATTAACAGTAATCCCTTAATATCATCTAAGACACTGTGATCATTGTTACCTTTTGAAAATGCAAATTTAATTAGCTCCGTCCAGCGGCAGCGGTGCTCCCGCTCTTTCCTGATCCTCTCCAAACTCAAGGAGGCCCCACCCCAGCACGGTCTGCCCCTTTGCCCTCTGGCCCTCGCCCGGCACGCCTGGGGCACGCTCCCTGCAGTTTCTTAAACATACCACGCTCACCCTGCTCCCGCGTCGCCAGCGCCTGCTTAGCCTCCGCTCAAAGGTCACCTGCACGCAGGGCCTTCCCGGCCAGCTCCCCCAGGTGGGACCCAGGTGCCTGGCTGGTTCTTCCACTAAATAACGTCCGGAGGCTTGAGCACATGCTCACAAATCGCAGGCTTCCTCGCGGCGTGCTGCCTGTCTCCTTAGCTTGAGGAGGAGGAACTGGGCCTCTTTTATTCACCGACGTTACCCATGATGGAGCTCTGTGCTGGGCAGAGTAGCAGCCAGCGCACATTTCTAAGGACTGAAAAGGGCCTGCACTCCCGCCTCCCCTTCCAGCCTCCTCTTCACCTCTGACCTTGGCTCTCACTGCTGCTTCCACCAGCAAGCCTTCCTCTTCCCACCCAATCTGGCCCCTGTCCTGCCCCACAGCTCACCCTACCCATCCTCTGAGATTCAGATAAAGCGTCGCCTCTGCTGGGAAGCCCAGGGCTGCCCCTGCACCGCCCTCTGGACCCACTGCCCTCTGCAAGCTCACGGGGCCCTTCCTGCGTCTCCCTCCCGCTCTAGACGCCGTACTTCTTGGAAATCAAGACTCCATCCTGCTTGTCTTCATAGACCCTCGCACAGTGTCTGTGGCAGTGTCCTGGGACAGCTCAGTAAAGATTTCCTGCCTGGAGAGAAGAAAGGGCAGGAAGGCAGAGTCAAGCGAGCGGTGGGGGGAGCTTGGTGGGGCCCAAGGACAGGACGATGTCAGCGCAGGAAGGTATGGACGGGCAGGTGTGAACTGAGACCCTGAACAAGCCAGAGGGTTTCCATTCGAGGAGATACCAGTGAGATTTCAGGGTGATGCTGACTGGAAACAATCCTGAGAAACCAGAATACAAGCTCCACTAGGAAAACAAGCTTGTCTAGGGGAGTGCCTTTACAGGCCCCATTCGCTGCTCTGTTGGCACCTGGCACATAGCAGGTGCTCAATGAAGAGCTCCTGCATGGACAGGTTAATGGATAAATGAATTCTGGGCTGGGTGTAGATAAGACAAGGATGTGAACTGAACACAAGCAGACAGCAGAAATGAGCTACTTCCTCACCATCCTTTGGAAACACCTGCAGGAAAAGAAAACCCCATAACCACAAACTCTGTGATGGTTAGCACCATGCCTAGCTCATTTAACATTATCTTTCCAATGTCTGGCAGAGCCTGGCACCTAATAGTGCCCAATAAATCATTGTGGAATAAATGCTTTTTTGTGTGAAATGGATGCTAATGTTACTTAGCTTGAAATGAATTACAATTCTGAGCACTCTTCATGTCTTCAGTGAAAATTCAATTTTAATTCAGTCGCTAGGTTTTTTTTAAAACCCTGTTTATAAGAGTGTTGAATAGATTCCAACTTATCAATCAAGGTCAGACTTGTCATTGGAGCATCTGCTTGCTAACAGGACTGGGTTTGCATTTTGTCAGGCTTTCTATTTTTATTGGCCTGGCATACCGGCACATGCTAGGCCTACTCCAGATTACGATACCATAAACGGAACACCATTATCTTGTGAGATATTAAAAGGTTGTGTATGGGAAACGTGAGGGGTTCAGAAGACAAATGAATTTGGCAAATCCTGCATTAAATAGAGTTCTTCGATGCAGGATTGCTCAGAGCCTTTGTTAGACTAATGTGAAATTGTGATTCCCTAAAAGAGGGTGTCAAAAGATGCTAGTTCCCAAACTTAGTCATTGATGGAACCCAATTTTTCAGATGGCTTTTCATGGAACGCTTTTTAACTATCCAGAGCTTGCCCATTCCAAGAACACAGCTCGGGAAATGCTATTTTCCAGAATACCCAACCATCAAGACTTTTGCATTTTTTTAACCACATAGTTTGCTAAAGAAACCTGAATTGTATGATGAGGACCTGGTATTTGAGGCTGGAGACTGATCCTACAGATACTGGTCTGTGATACAACCAGGCCAGGAAGCCAGAGCTCCATTTATTCGGAAAGGGTTCAGACAATTTTTTGAAAACCATGGGCACACACCTCGTGGGCAGGTGCCCTGCTTTGTGCCTCTCTGTCCCAATGATGGGGCCAAATGGTCCTTTTTGCTGCCTGCATCTTCTCCACGCCCTGCTTCTCTGGAAGGTGGAGACGTTCGTCTCTAATTGTGCTTGCTGCTTCTGCCGCTGCAGCTCTCTTACAGGCATTGGGCATTTAATTGTGCATGCCACTATCCACTGTGCCAGGGGCCCAGGCAGGGCCTGCCAGCTCTACCCGCCTTCACTCTGCGGCCTCAGCGTGTGCTGATTCCTGTCCTGCCCTCTCTGTGGACGATAGTTCAGCAAGTTCTCCCAATTACCTCATGTTTCCAGTTCGAAAGGGAGGTCCTCGTGAGCTCAAGAAGATGGCAAAATATTTAGTCCATCCCGAATGGAGTGCTACCGTGTACGCTTCCTTTATATATCAATTAGCAGCATATGGTGGAAGCCAAATGCAATAACAAAGTTAGAAGGAAAGATAAGGGTTGGGAGACAGTTGCCTCCCCACTGGCACAGGCAGGTGAGCACGCGGCTCACGCTGCACTTTCCGAAACAGATTGTGGAAACACCTGTGGACATTCAAGGGCCCTCCTTCTTTCAAGTACTCTCCTTTCCGTCCTCTTCAACAAGCTCATCACAATTCAGGGAGCCGTACCGTGCTTTGACGGAGAGGCTGCGTGACAATCAGGTTTCATCTCACGTGCCAATCCCATCAGTTGGTGTGCTGTGTTGAGAAGGATTCTGAGGTGGCTCTTGGGCTCAGTGGGGATGAAGACAGTGACTGGTTACAGTGTCTGCCACAAGTCAAGGCAAGGGGGCAGGGACGATGTGTGTGCACATTTGACATTTCTGCTGGGGAAGAGGCGTGAGGAAATGCCAAGCCTGTGGCCTTGGAGAAGACCGTTCACTCTCCTCAGCCTCGTTTTCCTGACCTGTAAAATTGATGTGTTGATGCCATTTCCCTTAAGGGTCATGCTGAAGATCAAATCAGGTCAAGTGTATTACAGTGCTTGGGGGACCACAGTGCCTTTTGCAAATGTGGGGTCATGTGTTTGTAAAAATTTCTACATTCAAATAATTGTGTGTGTGTATTCATTTTCTAACGTTCCAGGGCAGCTTTTCCTAGCCTTGGCACAATTGGTATTTGGAGCCAGCTACTTCTTTGTGGTGGGGGCCATCCTGTGGCCTCTAGCCTCTAGATAGAGAGCCCCTCTCCTGCAAGTTGTAACCCCACGGGTGTCCCGGGCTCCCGCCCCAGGCTGTGCCTATGGCCCCAGCCACACACTCCTTTGGGGACAGGCTGAGGGTGCTCCCAGGACAAAATAAAATCAGGCAGATGGTTCCCCATACCCCAACCCAAAGCAAAATTTCTCTCCTCTGCTCAATCACAAAAATTCCATTTTTAATGAGTATACGAACAGTTTATTCTCCAACAGACGATTGAGGGAACATGATGAAGGAGATAATTAAACATGATGGATAGCTAGGCATGTCCATCTTACAGCAACTTCTCAGAGACAATGGAAGCCCTAACTTCCCTTTGATGAAACGGAGCTAGACAGAAACATAGCAAGTAACATATGACTGGGTACAAATGGTAAAATTAAAGGCAAACATTGTTGATGAGCTCACTGGAGCCTGAAGTATTGCGGCACAATATTAGCCTTGGTGGAAAATAACTTCATTGAAATATGTCCTTCCTGGTACACGACTTTCCTAAGGCTCTGAAAGCATTCGGCCTGGCTCTGTCACCAGGCATTTACAACAGAATGAACAGAGAAGAGAGTCTGGGAGTGAAAGTGAAGGATAATTGAAGTCCTGCCTTGATCTATTGTTACAACTGAATAGGCACAGAGACAAAAAAAAAGTCCCTGTACTAAGCCCTTCAGCCCCAGGGCTGGCATAACAGCCCGTCAATCAGCATACATTACCTAAGGTCCACCGTAAATAAGGCACCCTGCGAGCTCTCCCAGGACACAAAGACACTGAGCCTGTCCTCCAGGCGTTTGTAGTCTAGGTAGGGACCTATAAAAACACAATCAATAATACTCAACACTAGGAGCTTAATGCCAATGAATGACACCAAAGAGAGATGGCGCTGGGGGCTTCACGTGAAACCAGCAATCTGATCGGCCCCCAGGCATCACTTTGTGTGAATTGATGTGCAGAAGCGCTGTGGGTCTCCTGAATGAAGGAGGGAAGCACCTGGCCTGCTCTGATGACACAGAAAGGAATGACATGATGCCTATCTCCTCCTGGGACCCAGAAATCCCTGTGTCCCTATGAGAGATGTGGGGGGACGACAGGCAGAAGTGAAGGGGGTGAGGCAGAGGGTTGGAGTGCAGGGTAGCCCCCACCTCTGATGGGTGAGAACTTATAGTCAGCTGCTGAGAAGGGGAAGCTCTCGCCCTTCACCCTTCCCGGTGGGCCAGAAGCAGCCTCCAGGGGACAGCACTGGTTTCCAGCAGAGGGAAAAACGGAATCTCAATTATGTGACAGGGATGAAGCAAGAATGCAAAGCTCGGGGGAGAACTTTGCAAGACTGCATGTGGGACCCACGTGGGACTCACACTGGGGAGTCCGAGAAACCCTCGGGGCATCTTTCAGGACACCAACAGCAGGCGTATTTCATTCTGGTCTTGGAGGCAGGGATAGCCCATGGGACACCCAGGGTAGGGCAGCAGGGAGGGAACTAAGCAGCCAACATGCAGATTAGAAAGACGTTCAGGAGAAGAGCCTGGCTTGAGCACGATTGATAGTGTACATCCGTGTGAGGTGAGCGGTGCTATAAGTAATCAGCCCTTCAGGAGTCTGAAGCCTCTCTTGGCCAAGAAGTTTGTGCTGGAAGCAGTGTTGAGCCCTGGGGCCTCACCAGGCCCTATCCAGCAGCCCCGGCCACCAAGTCCTTGCCTGGACCTCTGGAGGCACAGGATCGGACTTTAGAACTGCTGCCAAAAATCGATCACCTAGTCCATGCCCCTGTCTCCACTGCCTCCTAACTGGCCTCCTTGCCCCAAGAGCATATTCTCCACACAGCTGCACAGCAAGCTCTTAAAGCAACAATTAGACCACGGCACAGCCCTGCTCAAAAGCTTTCCGACAGCTTCCCTTCTCACAATAAAATCCAAACTCCTTTCTGTGCCCACTTGGCTCACAAGATCTACCTTGTCCACTCTCCAGCCACATGCTCCACTGCTCTATCTTGTTCATTTCACTCCATGACAATGGCTTTGTTCTGGACCCACAACAGCCCTGATTCATTCCTACCTCAGGGCCTTTGCACTTGCTGCACAGATATTTTCACCCCATGTATTTTCAAGACTATTTCCTCTCCCCATTCATATCTCTACTCACATATAACCTCCCAGTGAGCCCTTCCCTGACCACATTCCCTAAAGGAGCCCCCATCACTCTACTCCCTTACCCCTTACACTGTTTAATGTTTTTTCATAGCACTCATCCCCTGATATCACATTATAACTTTCTTTGAGTGTTTGCCTATTGTCCATATCACCCATTAGAATATAAACTCCAGAAGGGCAATTTATCCCCAGTGCCTAGAGCAGTACCTGACACATACTAAGTGTACACTAGACATGAAGTAAATAAAATGATGAACAAGCCTTCTCAAGCTGTTAAGCAAACTGCTGAGAGCTCTAAACCCCTTTGGAACACCTGGCTTTGAAAACCACTAATACCCTTCGTGCTTCATGGTTTCAAAAGTCCCCAGGGTCCTGTTACATTCTCTAATAGAGTGGTAAGTATCCCTAGAGCACATGGGCAGTGCCTAGCAAAGGAGGACAGACCAATAGGCCAAGCCCTTGATATTGATGCTTCTACTTATGAACCTTGTTCTTGTGAAATTGAAACTTAGCCTAGTAATATATATTGCCAAGAGTTACCTCCTGAAAGGCTCAAATGTTGCTCAAATGTGGACTCTCTCTAAGCTAAACTCAGCATATAAACTCACTACCTTCCCCCTGGTGTGGGACATGACTCCCGGGGATGAGCCTCCCTGTCACTGAGGGGTTATTACCAAGCACCAACTAGCAATGCATTTGGAAAAAGACCTTGACCAAAATGGGGAAAGATTAAATACAAACAAGTTTTTATGGCTAAGAGATTTCAAAGTGAGTCAGGAGGTCATTCTACAGGTTACATTTATGTACATCTCAGGAGGATCTCACTGACTGCCACAGTAAACAATGCCTCAAACAGGGGTGCTCCTGAGGGCTCTAGAGACATCTAGACACTATAGGCAGGGCAGACAACTCTAGGAAATTGGCAACCTGTCAGTGCATCTTACCTTGGAGTATATGATAATCTATCTCTCCAATGTATCAGAGTTAGACTCATTTATAATTTTCCTACACATGGCTCTTATGCCCCTTTTATATGAACCTATAATTAGCAGTACACCCATTAAATATATGTCCCAGAAACTTAAATCTTCCAGCTGTTCATATGCTAGTTGAGCCCTGAATCTCAACAGAGTTGCAGCCAACACCTACTCTCCAGCTCATTGGACTCACCCAGGACACTAACAAAAGTTTGATGATGGACAATGCCCATCCCAAAACACAGTGAGTATCTACAACTGTAAGCAAGAGAGTTCCATCCACCTGCCCCATGGGATCTAAGCCCCCTCTCAATCAGAAGCAGAGAGGGCATCACCATCCCAAAATCTGCAAGATTGTGGAATGAACAAACATAAGAGAGGAATGCAACTAGGGATTAAAGTAGACTTATTATTATTCTAGTAATGGAAGAACTTGTAACATTGATATAAAGACAATGGTCACCAGAGGTTCCGAGGGGAGGGAGAGGGAAAAATAGGTGTAACATGGGACGTTTTGGGGACATTGGAATTGTTCTGCATCACATTCCAATAATGGATACAGGCCATTAAACATTTTGTCAAAACCTATAAAACTGTGTGGTGCAAAGTGTAAACCTTAATGTAAACTATAGATCATGATTAGTAGCAATGCTTCAATACGTGTTCATCAATTTTAACAAATGTACCACATGAATGAAAGTTGTAGTTAATGGGGAAAAGTGTGTGTGTGTGTGTGGGGGGGGTATATAGAAATCTCCTATATTTTTGATGTAACATTTACATAATCTAAAGCTTCTTTAAAAATTAACAAAAAGGAAAGTCCCCAGGATTTTCTACCCTCTCTAAATGGTCCTCTTTGGTTTGAAACTGTAGTGGGTTGAATGGTAGCTGTGAGGCCACAAACCAGAAGAGCCATCAATTCCTAGATAAGGCAAAAAACCAAAACAAAAAAACCCCACAACCCCACAAGCCCATGTGCACTTTCCTAAGCGTGCTAGCTATCTGTACCGGAACCTTCTGCTACAGATCCACTTCAAGGAAACACGTTCATGACCTTGTAAACCCCGACGTGGCTCTGCTCTGTGCCTTCCTTGCTCTCACACCACGTAACCCCTGCAACCCCCAGGGCGGCACAGCGCGCGCCTCTGAATGTCCTGCGGCCACCCAGGACCAGCCTCCTAGTCTGTCGGCTCCCTAATAAACTGTTCCTATTTTGCTAACGCAGTGACCAGCTCCATTTTTCGGTCTTAAGGGCCCATTCAACTTTGGCACAACCTATTCTGTAGGTTCACTGCCAGTGAGCCCCGAAAAGTCACCCTCATCCCGGAACCTGTGAGTGTGACCTTGTTTAGAAAGAGAGTCCTTCCAGATGCAGTTAAGGATCTTGAGAAGAGAACATTCTAGATAAGCCAGGTGGACCTGATATCCAAGGGCAAGTCCTTTTAACAGACAGAAAAGGAGCCCAGGGAGGCCAAGATGGGAGTGGTGCAGCCACAAGCCAAGGGCCCCCTGGGGCCACCGGAGCTGGAAGAGGCCAGAAGGGAGCCTCCCCTCGAGCCTACGGGGGGAGCCCCACCCCACCCACACCTGGATTTTGGGCTCTGGTCTCCAGCACTGTGAGGGAATAAATTTCTAAGTCACCAGTTTGTGGTCCTTTATTCCTGCAGCCCCAGGAAACGAAGCCCCTCACCATCACGTCACCGGATATACCTACTCCCACCACCCTGCTGTCCAGTATGCATCAGAGGGTGATTGCTCATCGATTTCTGATTGCATATATGCTTTTTCCCTCTGCACACTGGGATATCAGCCCCAAGGGAGAAGGGCCGTGCCTGCTTTGTTCATAGCTCTGCCCTGAAAGCTGGTGCTCAGTACATATTTGTTAGTTATCCATCAGCTCCACCAGGATTCCCTTGCACCTACATTTTGTCAGTTAATATTGGGTACCCCAGGGCTGCATCTTACATTTACTGTTATTAAATAGTGTGTGTTAGATTCAGGTCCACCGAGATCCTTGCCAGCCTGATTCTGTCATTCAGCATCTCACCACCCCTGCCCGGCTGCTGAAACTTCATAAAGCTGCCTCCCACATCATTTCCAAGGCACAGGAGAAGATGTTGGACAAGTTGGTGAGCCCCTGCCTCTTCTGGCCTCCTCGCGTGCGTGCACGTGTGCGCGCTCTCTCTCTCTCTCTCTCTCTCTGTCTCTCTCTCTCTCTCTCTCTCTCGGGCAGCCACAGCTCCCTCCTGCACACACAGACGTACACACACATACTTCCCTACCCTCCCCCCCACTCTGAAGAGGGGGTTAAGAATAGACCATGAACTTGGGAGCAGGCTAGACCAAAGTTCAAATCCACCTTCTCTACTTACTTGCTTTGTAAATTGTGGCAAAGGCAATTTCCTTCATCTCCCTGCATCTCAGTTTCTTTTATCTGATAAATGGAGATAATCATTCCCCTAGAGTCGTTGTGGGAATTGAGCACAGTGGCACGGAGTACCTTGTGCCATGCCAGGCATTTGATAAATGCAGCTTCCACGTGAGTTTAAAACAAAACAAACAACTCTAGCAGGCCAAATTTGAAGGCGAGAGAGGAATGAAGCCCAGATATTTGAGTCTTTTTTTAGCTTTTCCCCCCACCCCCCT
>JAQZBX010000411.1:0-112601 GCA_029593785.1 Cabassous unicinctus | reverse complement strand
AAACAGGGAGGGAGCATTGGTGGGGTCATATTGGGCATATCAGGTGATATCTACAGTGAGGGCCCTCCACAGAGTGGGGAGAGTGGTGGGGGGGCAGGGTATAATGCAAGTGTGAGGTCCTGAGGAGGGGGTGAGGCTGAACCAAAGCACAGTCAACCTGCATATCCAAGGAAGCCTGTGGATTTCTAGTCAAGAGCGTGGGTGGAGAGGCAAACCAGAATCAGCTGAAGCAGGACCTAGAAAGATGCATAAGGCCTTGGAGGCACAGCTGGGCAAGTTTTGTGAAGAAACTAGGTGGAGAAGGGCTATTATATATATATGGGCATTTGAGGCTAAGTCCTGGGCAAGGAGGGACGGACGGTTTGCATGCATGCATGCATGCATGCGTGGGCACACCAAGTATTCTAAGATTGACAGAAGAAGTGGTCATCGTAGACACCAGGGAGCAGGAGAGGGGAAGTGGAGAAAGAACATCTTTCCTGCTACTGAGCCAGATGGTGTGGGGTAGGGTGTGGGTCAGCTCCAGGTGGCCTCATTCTCCCTGAAGCTGAGCAGTGTAGAGTACACAGGCCACATTTTCTCAGGCAGCACCAGGTGTGACTGGTGTGCGGGCTCCACAGTGCAGTGTCTTCAGACACTCTTGTTACCTGACTGTATGCAATTGTGTCTGTTACCAAATAGTTCACAAACAGTAATCCAAAATAACACACTGCATTTAATGTGTCCTATCTATTCAAGTTGATGGTGCCTCTTCTAGAAAGAGAATTCACTTGTAACAAGTTTTGAAGGCAATGCTGGATGGTACAAAGAACAAAATTCTTAGAGGTAGGCTGACTGGGTTTAAATCCTGGATTCACCCTCATCCTAGTTTTGTTACTTTAACTAGTTTTTTTAACCTCTCTGAACTCAGTTTTCTCATCTGTAAGATAATAATAAGGCTACTTCCAAGGGTACAGTTAGGTTTAGAGATAATGCATGGAAAAGGACTAACATAGTGCTAGGGATATAGGCCTTTCCCACCTACCACCCTTTAAAAAAAGTTAGCTTTTAATTTTACAAAAATTTAAATTTAAATTACCATTTTTAAAAATGGTAGCTTTTAATATTAATAAGTAATAAATTAATTTCACATACATATAAGCTACATAATTTAATTATCTACCTATACTTTTGAAGTCATTTCCTGAAACAACTGTTGTTTGTGGCAGACCATGGAGAACATTCCCTGGAGACCATTTATTCCACCTAGGACTTGTTTGTTGGACAGAAGCAGTACAGGAGCTTGTTTTCCTTATTTTGGATTATATTAGACTTCTGAAGTCTCATCTCTTTAATGATATAAAAAATTAACCTCATATTTTCCCATCTTCTTATCCTATCCTTATAGAGGTAAGAGTTGTGCCTTATAATGTCATACATTTGAGAGATCATGAGAAAGCTTAACTTTGAAGTCTTCATAGATTTCCTTTTCCCTCTCCCTTTTTTTTTTTTTTTTCCCCTCTTTAAAATGATTCATAGAATATTAATGGAGGCAAACTCCCTTAAGAGCCTGGGAGCTGTCATGTCTCTATCCTGACCCCAGTTTAACTCTTCCCTGTAATCCACTGCATTTTAGAATTTGAAGTATAAATCTCTAAGTGTGTTGGGATTAAACTTATTTTTGTATGCAAGCTCCAAACTCCCCTTCCCTGAGGCTCACTAGAATGGATTCTGGTTTTGCATGCTTTATTTCTTTCCTTCCCTCAGCTTCAAGGTAGGATTCTGCCATTGCCAGACTAATTCCATAGGACTGTGTAATGCAGAATTATGAAATAAAGATGGTGCGGTAGGGGGATAAAATGTTTTCTTGCTAGGTCTGGCATTGAAGGAACTGGTGGATGTAGACTGATGAAGATTTAGCAGCAGGGTATCTTTGAAGAAGCAGATAGAAGAGGAAAGCGGTGTCATGAAGTAATCCATACATTTCTTGAAACTTGTGTTTATTCCAGAAATGTAAGTAAAGATGTTCAGTTATCTCGAAATTAATTTTTGATTGCTGGACTGTGTTCATATGACTATGTCAATAATCTGAGACTTAACCATGTGGGTTATTATTTTTCTAATCAGTCATGAAGTTACATAACTTCAAATTGGAATATATCACAATTACAAAAGTCACTTGGTGGGATGGCCATGTGATAAAGCTGCCTATAAAGAAAAGCCTGAGTAAGAAAACCAGACTAGCTCTATGATTCTCAAATCTTGGGATATGTTAGACTCGCCTGTGGACCTATTATACTGCAGACTCTTGGGTTCCATCTCCAGTGGTTTTGACTCTGTTGTTTGAGGTGGGAGGCTAGGAATCTGCATGTTGCATTACCCTCATGATTCTGACGCAGTTAGTTTAGGAACCCCACTCTAGCTCAAGGCCAATAGGTATCAGACATCTGCAGAAAGTTCTGTGTGCCACAGGGAGGGGCTGCTGTAACTCAACTATAGAAATATTTATTTATTTATTTATCCCTCCCCTTGCTGCTTGTGCTTGCTGTGTCCATTTGCTGTGTGTTTTCTCCGTGTCTGCTAGGAGGCCCTGGGAGGCGAACCCGGGGCCTCACACATGGTAAATGGGGGCTCTATCGATTGAGCCACACCCGCTTCCTGTTGTGAGGTCTTGCTGCATCAGCCCACCGGGCAGCGCGGGCCGGCCTGCCTTCACAAGGAGGCCCCGGGAAGCGAAACCGGGGCCTCCCATATGGTAAACGGGAGCTCTATCGATTGAGCCACACCCGCTTCCTCAACTATAGAAATAGGAGCTTAACAGCACTCTCTTGGATCACCCCAAAGAAAATCCCTTGGACTTTCTCTATTGTACTCTTCCTAGTCACATATCCAGGGACATCTCACCTTCTCAGTGATTCTTATCCCCTTCTCCTGCCCTTGATAGCTAGAGATCAACTGAAGACAATGATTGATATTGTCTTCTGATTTACAGAATCAAGCATTTACCTAAAGACCTCTCCAATACTAACACAAGCTATTAAATCACATATACCTGTGTTCTTGTCAATGCAAATTTCTATAAAACCTTAACAGAAAGATAATAGAAAAGAGTTGGTTGAGAATTGTAAGGAATTAATTTGTCTGCCTGCATAATTATGATAGCTGCAATGAAAACAGGAAATGTTTTCTTTGCAGAAGCTTTACAAAGAGGTTGCAGTTGTCTAGGTAGAAAGATTTCCTCACTCATAAAGAGCTTTGGCTGCAGATTAACCAAGTTGTCCATTTTAAAACCTTAAAATGAAAATATTTACTCTCCTCTCCTGGTAGGGTTTGCCCATAGCTTTCGGAGCCTGTAATAGACCACATTAGGGCCACCCACTCACTGTACCTAATCATAAAATATCAAATGTTTTAACAGCAACACTGCTCAATCTAGCCAGCTGCCATTCATCATGCAGGTAACAACGATAACTGTGATCACTAAAACGGAACTCATAAAATGAAACAAACCATCATCAAATGAAAGGTTGTTATGGAAACTCTGGAGGATCAACTTCATAACAAGCCAGCTCAGTCTTCACAGAGAGGGTGCTTTTATGATGCTTTGGTAAACATCCACAGTAACTCAATGGACTGTTGGATTGATTGGGTCAGGACTAAACACCCAGGAGGAAGCCCTGGTAACAGAAGTGCCCCTAGCTGGCTATTGTCTACCTCACCTGACCATCCTTTTCTGAAAAATAGAGGCCCTGTCTTATCAAATCAGAAGATATGATACCTTTGATGTCATTTTAATAATTTTTAACTCTATGATGACATACTACCCTCACCTCAGCCATAGATCTGCTAGGGTTTAATAAGGTAAAAGCATCAGGGAGCAGTAGGAAAAGCATATGGGGAAAAAAGTGAAGCTGTTTATATTTTGTATACTTTGCCAAACTTCTTAAAGGAGACAGATTCAACTAGACCTTCTTTTAGCAGAAGTTTTCTCTTATAAGAAGTATTGAAGTTACCAGTAGGATAAAATTGCTGAAGTTGTTAAACAGAAAGATATAATATCCAATGTATCCAAATGATTTTTAATGTTATATTTTTCTGATTATAGAAGTAAAACATCCACATTGTAGAAAAAACAAACAAACTGTAGCATGTTAAAGACAATGCTATAATGATTAGCACATGAGCTTCCAACATCCAAGTGGTTGTGGTTGTCTTTAAAGCCATTAACCAGCCAAACAGGCTCTTCTCCATACAAAAAATTGACCTACTAGTAACTTTTTAGTTACTTTTGTGTCTTGTTCCACAAGTCTATAGGAAAAGCTTGAGACCCAAAGCAATCACATAGCACTTTACAGACCAATACATCTAAAGCCCTTCATTTCTAAGGGAGAGAAATATTTTGTCACATCCTGCTTTGTAAATAGGATTTGACACCCCCAAGTATTCCAAAGAGAAAGCAGTTGACAGCACGTTTTCCTGGGCTGGATATGTTATCAGCAGCATCTGAAATCACTTGGGAAAATAGCAAACAGTGGACCACACACCTCCCCAGTTCTGGCCACCACTCTTAAGAGAGCTGAACATTTGGCTGTGAAAGGTTTGAGGTGTTATGATTCTTAAGATTGGCACAGACAATTTTTTGTTTTAACTGAAAATGTTTTAGCAATTGAAAGTAGGTAAGGAGAACTACCTAAGCTTGCAACCCTTAAACATTTTTTTCCAAGATTGGCTAATAGAACAGAAGCTTTATTTTAAAAAGGCTCATAAATCTTGGCTCATACTTAAAATTACATACTTAAAAAGGAATACTGAAGTTTAGCAGATCAAAAGGATCAACCAGGCCCTCTAAAATTGAATACATAATATATCTATTTAATGTTTCCCTTCTATTAAAAACTGGTACCTGGTATTCTCCCTGTGAAGAGGACATCTAAAGATGTTCAGAAGATGACAAGCACTGATAGGGACTCAGTGCTGAGGACTCAGCCTTCTGTCACAGCATTCCAGAAGTGTATCATTAGCATAAAAAACAAATATTTTCTCCAAGAAGGCACTTAACTATAAAATTAAACTTACCTGTATCTATACACATTTGTTTTTAAATGAAACACCAGGGAAATTCTATGCTGAAAACTTATGGGTTGTATTAAATTGTTTTAAAGGTCCATGAATGATGACTTAAAAAAAAAAAAAAAATACTGTTCTTTTTAAATATTTATTTTACCTTTCCACGTTGCTTGAGGAAAAATGGGGCAAAAATTAAAATAGCATTTTAAGGCATACAGTGCTGACAGAAATGGTTCTATTGACAAAAAGGAACTACTGAACATCCTCATGGTAAGTGAAGGAGTAAAATATCTTTTGCAGGGCTATAAAACTCCTAGAAGAAAACATAGGGAAGCATCTTCAAGATCTTGTGGTAGGCAATTTTCTTAGACTTTATAGCCAAAGCACAAGCAACAAAAGAAAAGTAGATAAATGGAACTTTATCAAACTGTAAAAATTTTGTGTATCAAAGGAGTTTGTCATGAACATGAAGAGACAACTTACTCTATGGGAGAAAATATTTGGAAACCAGGTCCAATAAGGGTTTAATATACTGAATATATAAAGAAATCCTATGACTCAACAGTGAAAAGACAGAAAAGCCAATTTTAAAAATGAGCAAAAGACTTCAATAGACATTTCTCCAAAGAGGATATACAAATGGCCAAAAAGCACATGAAAAGATGCTCAGTATCATTGGTTATTAGGGAACTGCAAATCAAAACCACATTAAGATCCTATTTCACACCCATTAGAAAAGCTACTAGTGAAAAAAAGAAGAAGAAAACAGAAAATTACAAGTGTTGGAGAGAATGTGGAGAGATGGAAATAGCCATCCATTGCTGGTGACAATGGAAAATGGTGCAGCCACTGTGGAAGACAGTTTGACAGTTCCTCAGAAAGCTAAGAATAGAATTACCATATGACCTGGCAATCAAACTACTAAGTATATACCCAAAAGAATTGAAAGCAGGGACTCAAATAGGTATTTGCACACCAATGTTCATAGAAGCATTATTTGCAATTGCTAAAAGATGGAAGCAACCCAAGTGTCCATCAACCAATGAATGGATAAACACAATTTTGTACATATATAAAAAAAGGATTAAAAAGGATCAAGTTCTGATTCATATGAAAACATGGATAAACCTTGAAGATAACATATCGAGTGAAATAAGCCAGACACAAAAGGACAAATATTTTATGTATTATGCTAATATGAAATAATCAGCATAAGAAAACTCATATATTCAGAATCTAGAATATAGATTACCAGTGGCTGGGTTAGGGGTAGGGAATGGGGAGTTAATGCTTAAATTGTACAGAATTTCTATTTAGGCTGATTATAAAGTTTTGGTAATGGATGTTGGTGATGGTAGCACACATTGTGACAATTAATAGCACTGAATATATGTTAATGTGGTTAAATGGGAAAATTTTAGGTCATATATATGTTACTAAAATAAAAATGTAAAAAGGCAGCAATACAGGACTGTACAATATAGTGTAAACTATGGACTATAGTTAATAGTACAATCAATAAAATGTTCTTTCATGAATTTTAACAAATGTACCACACTAATGCAAGTTAGTAGAAGGTTGGTATATGGGAATTCTATATTTATGTATTTTATGCATGATATTTCTGTAAACTTACAACTTTTCTAACAAAAACATATTTAAAGAATAGTGAAAAATAGGAAACTACCTAAATATCCAAAAAAGGGGAAATGTTTAAATAAATTAATGCAATGGAATATCTACTTTTTAAAAAATTAATGCCCTATGAATATTCTTTCTGTACAATGGTAAGCAAAAAAAGAGCAGGGTAAAGAATAGTACATACTGCATAATCTAATTTCTTTCTACATATAATAGAATGTTAAAATGAAGTTCTCAGCCTAGAAATCAAAGTATTGCAAGGGAAGTACTAAATATTGGCAGAATTTGAGAAGCATTTATATGAATCTTTTTTTGTTTTCAAACTGCCACATATGTTTATTAGAATAATTACATAAACTAAGCTGTCAATACACAATATGCAAACTGCATTTCAGCATATGAGGATTCTCTTTTTTTTTAATTGTTGGTAAAAATCAAAATTTATATGAATCTTAATCTCACTTCAAGTCTATAACATGGTCAAGAGTTGGTTTTTTGAGAGGATATTTGAAGGAGATTTCTTGGGTGAGAGCCCTCAATTCAACAATGTGGCAATTTAAGGAGACCACTGAGATGGGTGTATCTTTGCAGTATGGGAAACACAATGGAATGATGTTCACATCATGACTGAGAAATCTGAAACAGACTCTGGCAACAGAGTAAAGGGATGTACTTTTGGAAGTATATGGATTACTAGAATTTGTTGAGACAAAAGATGTTAGGGTGTTTTTCATGCATCCAATATGGACCAACTTTGAGAGAAAGGTGACATTGAGCTCTTACATTTTGTGAATAGGAATGGTAAAAGAACAAAGAACCTCGAGAGAAGAAAGATGGAGACAGTGGTTCTCCATCATGTCTGGAGAAATTTTTCGTTTTCAAAACTGGGAGTGTGGTGCCAGTAGCATCAGGGCACAGAGGCCAGGGATGCTGCCAAACATGCTACATACAATGCACTAGACAGCCCTACATAAGAAAGAAGTGTCTGGTCCAAAATATCAATAGTGCCTCTCTTGAGAAAACCTGATGTCGAGCCTATAGAAAGAGTCTCCAGAGACCATCTGGAATCAAGATACATTCACCAATTTCTAGGAAATTGCAGGAGAAAGAGTCTCAGTAATGGAGAGGTGGGGATCTCAGAGAAAGAGTGGCCTTAAACATTTGCCAGTCCAGAGAGTACTGAGACTAGATAAACTTGAGTACTTGCCATGTAACAACTCTCCTGTTTTTATTCCAAGACTGCAAAGGCAGTTCAACATGAAAAAATTAATCAATGTAATACATCATGTTAGCAGAATGAAAGGAAAAAAAACATACATTTTGCCATCTCAATTAACACAGAAAAGGCATTTGACAAAATCTAGCACCCTTTCTTAATAAAAACACTCAGAAATATAGGAATAGAAGGAAACTTTATCAAGATGATAAAGGGCATATATGGAAAACCCATAGCTAACATCATACTCAATGGTGAAAGCTTTTCCACTAAGATCAGGAATAAGACAAAGATATCTCCTATTGCTATTGCTATTCAACATTGTAATGGAACTGTTAGCCAGAGCAATTAGGCAAGAAAAAGAAATAAAAGTCATCCAAATTGGAAAGTAAGAAGTAAAACTATACATATTCATAGATGACATCCAATATATAGAAAATCCAGAAGAACCTGTAATAAATCTACAAGAGCTAATAAATGAACTCAGCAAAATGGCAGGGTAAAAGAACAATATGCAAAAATCAACGGTGTTTCTATATACCAGCAATAAACCATCCAAAAGAGGAAATCAAGAAAATAATTCCATCTACAATAGCAACTAAAATAATCAAATATCTAGGAATAAATTTAAGCAAGGATATAAAGAACTTGTACACAAAAAGTTCATATCATTACTGAGAGAAATTAAAGACAACTTAAATAAATGAAAAGTTATTCTTCTGTGCTCATGGATTGGAAGACTTAATATCATTAAGATATCAATACTACCCAAAGTGACCTACAGATTCAATGCAATTCCAATCAAAATTCCAATGGCCTTCTTTGCAGAAATGGAAAAATTAATCATCAAATTAAAATAGAAAGACAAAAGACCCCAAATAGTCAAAACTATTTTGAAAAAGAACAAAATTGGACTCCCACATCCCAATTTCAAAACATATTACAAAACTACAGTAATCAAAAATAGTGCAGTACTGGCATAAAGATAGACATATTGACCGATGGAATAGAGTTCAGAGCACTGAAATAAACCCACACATCTATGGCCAAATGAGTTTTAACAAGGCCTCCAAATCCAATCAATGTGGAAAGAACAGACTTTTCAACAAAAGTTGCTGGGAAAACTGAATATCCACATGCAAAAGAATGAAAGTGGACCCCTACCTCAAATCATTTACAAAAATTAACTCAAAGTGGAACAATAAGATTTAAAAGTATATAACTCATAGAAGAAAACAAATAAGAAAAGATAGAAGAAAATATCTTCAGGACCTCATTAGGTAATGGATTTTCACTTACACTGAAAGCATAAGCAACAAAAGAAAAAATAGATAAATTGGATTTCATCAGAATTAAAAAATTTTATGCCTCTAAGGACATTTAGAAAAGACAGCCAATGGGATGGGAGAAAATAATTGCTAACTATATATCTGATAAGGGTTTAGTATCCAGATTATATAAAGAACTGGTACAATTCAACAACAGAAAGACAAACAAACCAATTTTTAAAATGGGCAAAAGATTTAAATAGGCATTTCTCTAAAGAAGCTATACAGATGGCCAATAAGTACGTGTAAAGATCCTCAACATCGTTAGTCATTAGGGAACTGCAATAAAAATCACAATGACTTACCAGCTCACACCCACTAGAATGGCTATTATCAAAGAAAATTTTAAAAAAGGAGAACAACAAGTGCTGACAAGGAAGTAGAGAAATAAGAATCCTTGTGCATTGATGATGGGGATGTAAAATAGTATAGCTGCTGTGGAAAACAGTGTGGCAGTTTCTCAGAAATTTAAACATAGAATTACCATATGGTCCAGCAATTCTACTTCTAGGTATATACCCCAAGAATTGAAAACAAGGATTTGGGCAGATAATTGTATACCAATTGTGGCAGTTTGAAATTATTTTATGAATCCCAAAAAGAGATTGTGAACCCATTACTGTGGGTGTGAGATCCTTTCAGTTGGACTACGCCAGTGAGTTGTGACTCAGGTTGAGTCTCCACCCTCTTGCTTGGTCTGACAAAAATGGAGACACAGAAAAAGGAAGCCACCATGTTCGATCCTGCCATGTGCTCCAGTTTTGCCCAACAGCTGAGCTGCAAGGAGAGAAGCCCCCAGAGGCTCAAGGCGCCGAGGCCTAAGGAGAGATAAGCCATATGCCTGAGAGCTTGCATCTGAACTTGGGAAGAAAGTGGAGCAGCTGAGAATGGTTGCTCACAGCTGAGCTCTGGGAGCTGGGCTCAGAGAGATGTGAATCTGGAGGGGAAGGGAGAGACCTTGTCAGAGATCAGTGGCCATCTTGATTTGCCACATGGCTGGACAACAGGATCAACAGTAGCATACTTTGGTGAGAAAGCACCTCTAATGGTGCCTTAGTTTGGATATTTCATGATCTTGAAACTGTAAGCTTTTACTTCAAATAAATCCCTTTATAAAAGCCAACCCATTTCTAATACTTTGCATCAGCAGCCTGTTGGCAAACTAAAACACCAATGTTCATAGCAGCATTATTCACAATAGCCAAAAGGTGGAAGTAACCCAAGTGCCCATCAGCTGAAGAATGGGTAAAGAAAATGTGGAAGGTGGGAACATGGCCAACGGGTTAGTCAGGTAAGGCTCAGCTCTCACTAAAACAACAGAGAAAGAAATTGTAAACATACTTAAAAAGATAAGAGATATGATGATGATGAATGGTACAATCTGGGAAATCAAAAATACACTGGAACCACACAACAGCAGATTTGAACAGGCAGAGGAAAGAATCAGCAAGGTGGAAGATGGTACATCTGAAATCAAACAGATATTAGAACAGATAGATGAAAGGATAGAAAAAATTCAGCATGATAAAGGGTTATATACAAAAAACCGACAGCTAACATCATATTCAATGGTGAAATCCTAAAAGCTTTCCCTCTAAGATCAGGAAGAAAGCAAGGATACCCACTTCCACTGCTTCTATTTAACATTTTGTTAGAAGTACTTCCTCAAGCACTTAGTCAAGGAAAAGATATAAAAGGAATCCAAATTGATAAGGAAGAAGTAAAAGTTTCACTATTTGCAGACAACATGATCCTATACTTCAAAAGTCCTGAGAAATCTACAACAAAGCTTCTAGAGCTTATAAATGATTTCAGTAAAGTCGCAGGTTATAAGATCAATGTGCAAAAATGAGTAGCATTTCTGAACACCAATAATGAGCAATCTGAGATGAAAATCAAGACAAAAATCCCATTTACAATAGCAGCTAAAAGAATCAAATACCTAGGAAGAAATTTAAAGATGTAAATGACTTACGTGCATAAAACTATACAACACTGTTAAAGAAAATCAAAGAAGACATAAATAAATGGAAGAATATTGCCTGTTCATGGCTAGGAAGATTAAACATCATTAAGATGTCTATCGTACCCAAACTGATCTGCAGATTTAATGCAATCCCAATAAAAATCAACACAGCATTTTTTACTGAATTGGAAAAACTAGGAAATTATTTGGAAAAGCAGGAGGCCCCAAATAGCCAAAGACATTCAAAAAGAAAAATGAAATTGGAGGAATCACACTGCCTGGCTTTAACACATACTACAAATCTACAGTGGTCAAAACTCCATGGTACTGGAACAAGGATAGACATACTGACCAATGGAGCCGAATTGAGATTTCTGATATAGGTCCTCACATATGCAGTCAACTGATATTCTACAAGGCAACCAAGCCCATTCAACCAGGAGAGAATGGCCTCTTCAACAAATGGTGCTTGGAGAACTGGATATCCATATCCAAAAGAATGAGAGAGGAACACCATCTCACAACTTATACAAAAATTAACTCAAGATGGGTCAAAGATCTAAATATAAGAGCCAAGACCATGAAGACCTTGGAAGATAATGTAGGAAAGCATCTACAGGATCTTGTTTTAGGAAATGGTTTCATGAACTTCATACCCAAAGCACGAGCAGCAAAAGAAAAAATAGATAAATGGGACCTCCTCAAAATTAAAAACGTGTGCACCTCAAAAGAGTTTGTCTAAAAAGTTAAAAGGCAGCCTACTCAATGGGAGAAATATTTGGTAACCATATATCTGATGGGAGCCTTATATCCAGCATATATAAAGAAATCCTGTGCCTCAAAAATAAAAAGAGAAACAACCCATCTAAAAATTGGGCAAATGATTTGAATAGACACTTTCCAAAGAAGAAGTACAAAGGACTAAAAAGCACATCAAAAGATGCTCAACATCACTAGCTTTAGGGAAATGCAAATCAAAACTACAATGAGATATCATCTTACACCCATTAGGCTGGTGGCTATCATAAAATCAGAGATCTACAAGTGTTGGAGAGGATGTGGAGGAATGGGAACCCTCATCCACTGCTGGTGGGAATGTAGAATGGTGCAGCCACTGTGAAGGACAGTTTGGCGGTTCCTCAGAAAACTAACTAATGAACTGCCATACAATCCAGCAATTCCACTACTGGGTATATACCCAGAAAAACTGAAAGCAAAGGCACAAACATCTATATGCACACCAATGTTCATAGTGGCATTATTCACTATTGCCAAAAGTTGGAATTGACCCAAATGCCCTTCAATAGATGAATGAATAAACAAATTGTGGTATATATATACAATGGACTGTTACTCAGCTCTCAGAAGAAATACAGTATTCACATACGGGATAACATGGATGAATCTTGAAGATCTTATGTTGAGTGAAGCAAGCCAGGCACTGAAGGACAAATATTACATGATCTCACCAATATGAATTAAGCAAATTGAGCAAACTCACAGAGCTAGAGTCTGAAAGATAGGTTTATAGGCAATAGAATGGGAGAAGGTTGTGAGCCAATGCCTGTATGGGCAAAATATATGATAAGGTGGAACTGTGTAGTTGTACAGTGGAGGGGCATGACAGTGGTGTAGTGATAATTTTAGGTTGGGTGGTGCTGGTTTTTCAGGGGGGTTGGGGGGAAGGATGGGTTGGACTGTCCATGGATCCCAGGGGATGGGTTGGTAGAGGGAGCAGGTGAACACTGGGGATTGGTGGGTACATGGTTCAAACTAAAATGCTGGGAATGCTCTTTTGGCAATATGGCAAGTGAGGGTTGCTGATTTGGGGTGTTGGATGTGGGGGGTATTTGGGACAGAGTGCACCTGGGGCAGGCTTCTAGGGAGTGTGTGAGTGTTCATCTTGCTACAGTGTGTTATATCAATGAGTGGAGAAACACATAATGAGCGGCAAGGTGGTGGACTCCCATCCTGGGGAGACCTGCTATATTCTCAAAAAGAGAGCCAGGAGTCTCTCGAGAGCATGGACTGTGCCTAATAGGGGATGGCAGACCAGTGTGTCAAGCCCTATGAATATTGTCCTTCAATGAGTGAAGCCTGGTGGTTGCCATGGGTCCCGAGGGGAGGGGGAGGGAGGAATAGAATCGATGGAACAGGGGGCATTTTGCAGGAGATAGCAGTGTTCTACATGATCTTGCTATGATGGATACAGGCCATGTTGATTGCATCAAAGTTTATAAAAGTGTATGTTCCAAAATGTAAATCATAATGTAAAGCATTTACCATGGTTGGTAGCTATGTTTCAGTATTTGTACATCAGTTGTAACAAACGTACCATCCACATATAAAAATATTATTAATAAGGGAAGGGGGAAAGAGGGGAGGATATTGGGTATATGGGAGTTCCCTGTATTTGGTACATGACTTTTCTGTAACCTGAAACTTCTTTGAGGACAAAAAAAAAAAAAAAAAAATTAGACACTGGGGGAATAAATGGAAGAAAATGTCACTATACATATAGGACAACAGATCCTACAGTGATAAAAGGCAAAATGTCAAAAAAAAATTTTTTATTTTTTTCATTTTTTTTAATTATCCCAAATTTTTATTTCTATTTTTTAAAAATTGTTTGTATTTTATTTCATATTTTAAAAACTATCATTATTACTTCATTTTCTTATTAATTGTATTTGGTTATTTTATTACCTTCAGTTTTTATGAAGTTCTGAATCACAGATAGGTTACAACTGTGGCAGGGGAGGATCATTTGTGCAGGGTGTCAGTGACGGGGGATACATGGGTGGAAGCTCACCTGGCATATATATAATGCATATAAATGTGTCAAATGTTCATGGAGCATTGTCACAGTGAGTGGAAATTCACACAATAACCAAAGGAATATCAAATCCTCATCCTGGGGAGCTCTGCCACATTCTCAGAACAGCAAGAATCCCCCGAGTACAGGGGCAATAACTAGTGAAGGAGGATGTTCCATTTTCGGGCCCTTGTTATTGATGACTGTGCATATGAATCTTTATTCTTGAAATTGAAACTTAGCTTAATATTATAAGGTGCCTAAGAGTTGCCTCCTGGGAGCCTCCTTGTTGCTCTCTAAGCTGAACTCAGTATATAAAAATATTACCTTCCCCCCAGCATGGGGCATGACTCCTGGGGATGCGCCTCCCCAGCACTGAAGGATTACTACCAAGCCCCAACTAGCAATGCAACTGGAAAAAGACCTTGACCAAAAGGTAAAGACAAATTAATTTATATGGCTAAGAGACTTCAAAGTGAGTTGGGAGGGCATTCTAGAGGTTACGCTTATGCATATCTCAGCAGGATCTCTTTGACTACCAAAGTAGATACTACCCCAAATAGCAGGGCTCCTGAGGGCTCTGGAGACATCCAGACACTATAGGCAGGGCAGGTAGCTCAGGAGTTTGGTGCCTTGCCTGTGGACCCTACTTTGGAATTTATGCTCCCCAGAGTGACTGAGTTGGACTCAGTTGTGGTTTCCCTACACATGGCTCTTTTGTCCTTCTATTTGAACCTATAATTAGTACTAGGGTTGATAGGTGTACATCTAAGACACTTAAATCTTTGGGCTGTCCATGTGCCAGCTGGGCCCTGAATCTCAACGGAGTTGCAACACCTACTCTCCAGTTCATTTGTCACTCCTAGGACAACTGTATTAGTCAGCCAAAGGGGTGCTATTGTGAAATATCAAAAATGGGTTGGTCTTTATAAAGGGTATGTATTTGGGGTAGAAGTCCACAGTTACCAGGCCAGAAAGTGTAATTTTCTTCTCTTACCAAAGTCCATTGGCACGTGTTGGAGCAAGACAGCTGCCAACATTTGTCAGGGTTCAGGCTTCTTGGGTTCCTCTCTTCCTGGGGCTGTGTTTCTCTCCAGGCTTAGCTCCTGGTTCCTCCACAAGGTCAGCTGTAGACAATCAGGTGAACGGCTTGCTTCTCTTCTCCTGGGGCCCTCTCTCCAATAACAAAACTGCTTCTCAAAAACTGCTTCTCAAAACTGTTCTTGCCATGCCTTTTATATTTGATTCCCCACCCAAAGGGGTGGGGCTCAACACCCTAATCATAACCTAATCATGCCCAGATTAACAGATCAGTTTACAAGCATGATCCAATTATATTTTTGGAATTCCTAATTACATCAAATTGGCCAACGGTTACAACAACTAACATGGAGGTGATGATGGACAACTATCATACCAAGGGACAGAGAGAGTCTATAACTGCAAGTGAGAAAGTCCCATCCATTGGCCCTATGATATCACAGCCCACTCTCAATTAGAGGTGGAGTGGACATCACCATTCCAGATCCTCAGGACTGTGGAATGAACTAAGGACTAAAATAGACTTACTGGTATTCTACTATAGATTTATTATGATTCTAGCAATGGAAGAAATTATATCATTGATGTGGAGGCAGTGGCCACTGGAGGTTCTGAGGGCAGGGAGAGGGATAAACAGGTGTAATACCGGGACATTTTTGAGACTTGGGAATTGTCCTGAATGACATTGCAATGACAAATACAGACCATTATAAATCTTGCCATAGCCTACAGAATTGGGTGGGAGAGAGTGTAAACTACAATGTAAACTTTAACCCACGCTTAGTGGTAATGCTCCAAAATGTGTTCATCAATTGTAATCAATGTACCTCACTAATGAAGGATGTTGTTAATGTGGGAAAATGTGAGAGGTGTGGGGAGTGGGGCAAATCGGAATCCTCTATATTTTTATGTGACATTTGTATAATCTAAGTATCATTAAAAACAAAAAGAGAGAAAAAAGAAAATGTGGTATTCAATTGAATATTACTCAGCCTTTAAAAGGAGTGATGTTCTGATATGTGTCACTACATGGATGAAACTTGAAGGTATCATTTTGAGTGAATTAAGTCAGACACAAAGGGACAGATATTGATAATTCTACTTTAACATAGAATATATATGAAATAGCAAGAATATGCAAATTTATGGACACAGAATGTGTCCATAAATTATCAGTGATAGGATTAGGGAGAATGAGAAATTAATGCACAGTGGTATAGGGTTTCTGTTGGAAGGCTTTGGGAAAATTCAGGTAATGGATGCTGATGAGGGTAGCACAACGTCATGAATGTGATTAATCACACTGAATAGCATGTTTGTGTATGGTTGTTATAGGAAAGTTTGTGTTGTATATATGTTTCTGCAATTAAAAAAAAAAGAGCAATGAAAAAGACAATGACAATGATGTAATACTTGATACTGTGTTGGATGTAATAATGGAGCAGAAAAGGTTCAAAGGAGCATAATTGGATCATGTGAAGAAATATAGACAGTAAGCTTTATATCAATGTTAAATTTCTTGAATTTGATAACTGTACTTAAGGTGATTACATAATTGAATGTCCTTGTTCTTAGGAAATGTATACGGAAGTATTATGTGTTCAAGGAGCAGGATGTATACAACCACCTCTCAAATATGGCAAAAAGAGATGATAGATGGATTGATTGATAAATAATAGTTAGAATGATATAGCAATTGTGGCAAAATGTTAAAATTGGTGGATCTGGGTAGCTGAGGGGGAGGTATATTACTTTTTTGCTACTGTCTTATGGACTTGAAATAATTCATATATATATGAATATATATAAATGTCTCCAGATCCCTTTTATATCCTTCCTTCCTCTGCTTTACTCAGATTGGTCAGAGACTGGAATTAGCAAAATGGAGGAGAAAGAGTAGATATACTAAACGAACGAGAAGTAAGAACCTGTACCTTTCTTCCAGTACACCCACCATCCAGCTTCTCCTATTAAAAGAAAGAAAACACAGAATATACTGACAACTCTTTCCAAAAAATATTACCCTCTCAGACCTCATCAATCCTCCACTTTCACCTATATTTCCTGGAGAGAGTGATGGACAAATCCTAGAGTTTTTACATCTTTATTATGATTTATATGTGTAGTCTAGCACTCACTGCAGGTTGTTGGCCTACTAGATGCTTCACCAAATTTTCTAGGTCTTTGGGGCCTCTGCCAAAGCACTACGAAACCCTGAAAATTTACTGATGTATATGTTATCATTACTGTGCTATATTTAACTTGAGATCTGGAACTGCTAAGGTTAAGAGTGATTCTTTGCCAATGTACATTATGATTATTCTTAGATTCAGGAATAGTAATGCTTGAGAACTAGCCAGAGAACTTGTCTTTATATTTAAGATCATCCCCTCTGATTGAAATATGTTTCCAGCAGTTTTTCCAAAGATCTCATCATGTTCAATCAAGATAATTATGTAGTTATGTTCAAATTCTCAAATAACTAATTTTCTCTTTACTATGAATTTCTATGTCAAATTTGGGTCATTTGTAGAGCAAGTTGCTATATGGTGCATCATGGGAACCCTGGCTTAGGCACAACAGAAACTTTCAGCAATGGTGGCTTTATTACTTATACAGCACATAGGGTCCAAAAGAGCAGGGGAAGAGATCCCATGATGGCCAGTCTCCCAGAGAGGCCAATTGCTCAGGTCAGGGTAGGTGGATGACAGTTGCGCATGCCCCACTTTGCGTTGGACAGGAGAGATGCCTGTACTGCTAGAGGGTGGGTATTCATAGTCCAGGGGGAGGGGTTCTGACACTGAGCAAAAAAGCATGTATCAAGCATCTTTTGTGCGTAGTTCCTGCCCTGATAGGCAACTGGGAACTGCTTCATCCCGGTTTGGGGTTCAAGGTATTATCAGGCCTCAGTCCATTCCGTTAGACTTAAGGGCTCTCAGGCTATGAAATGGAAACATATTGAAACATCTGCATACAAAAGAAAAGGAAGAGGGTAAGCGAGAGCTGGGAGGAGGCCCCTAAGCATGTCGCTGACTTCCCCAGTATCATTTAATTTAATCACCTCAGGGTGGGGTAGCTAAATCTTCTCTCTAGGAAGTCTGGAAATGTCATTGCCCTGAGTCCCCTGACAATTTTTATAATAAAAAGATGCTAGCAGAGTGTGAGAGAAATATAGTATCCTTTTAAGCATTTCTGCCTTCCCAATCAATCATTTTACAAAAGGGCACAAAGGACCAGAAGTGCCAGTGGCAAAAGCCAGAGAGGAAGCATTAGATGTTACAGAGTCCTGGTCTTCCTTTTATGCTCTTCTATGAGAGCCAAAATAATTGATTTGAAATTGAAATAATCATTTGTTTTCTGGATCCACCCTTCTTACCACTGTGACCACTACAATTTTTTTCTGCAGTGTTCTCTTTGTATCTTTTATCTAATGTGTTTAATGGATCCCTTTATGCTGAATAAAATAGGGCTTTAGACTGTATTCAATTAATTTAATTTCTAAGACTCATTAACTGGAACTGACATACTCTCTTTTCTCTTTATATATTTTTAACAAATGGAACAGGTTGGATAGCAAAAATGTCATTAAACACATCCTAAAATTCTTTCACTATTGAGGCAGGAATGTCACCAAACTTACTTGCTTCCAGCAAAGTTGAACTCTGGTTTTATTTCTCTTTACAGGCTGTGCAAGTCCTCAATGGCCAGCAAACTTTGAGTCCTATGGTGTTTCATAAGATCGATATAAACAGTGATGGTAAGGCAGTTACTCTCTACAAGATCACTTTTCTTACAAAGTAGAAGTTGGTGGTAGTGAGGGGAGAGTGCCATCTGGATGAAAGCAGCAAACTTTCAAGAGAATCCTAGTTGTGACATTATTTTGGGCTTCATAATTTGTTCAGTCCAGAGTCCTCTAGTCAGGAAAATTCAACTGAGTAAATATTTTTTACCATAATTATATTCAATGCATGGTGTTTAGCACTTTGGAATATATGAAGAAGAGGAAGGAGAGATACAAGGAAAGAAAAATGACAGAATATGGGATGAAGGGCCTTCTGCTGTTTACTCTGAGACATACTATGTTAATCATTTCTTCTCTACTTGAGGTTTCCCATCAACTTACAAATAAACTCAAGTTTTTACTACTACAGAAATCCTTTCTTCAATTTTGCTACCTTCTTATAGTATAAGATTTTTTCCCCTTCCCTTTGGCTACAAATTTCTGGGAATAGTCCAGGTTTGCCTGCATATCGTCTCTTTCTTTCTTTCTTTTCTACATTTCTACTTTTTCTGCTCATTTCTCCATCTACTCTTTATACCTAAAATCAGGGTCCCTCTTTAGCCTAGAGGGTGTGCATTTTTTCTTCAGAGGCAGAAGTGAAGATGAAGGCACAGACATTTTAAGATGGAGCAAAGAGAACTGAGAGTGCTTGTACCAAATGGCTTTGATCTCAGCAAACTGCTCAGTGAACAAACTGACTTGAGATTGAGGCAGTATATATACAATATTGGTCTTTGAAAGACAGGAAGTTTGAAATTGTGGGAAATATAAGATGTGAAAAAGTGATTTAAAAAAGAAAAAAAGAAGAGTGAGAGGCACTGGGATCCCAGCCGTGGTTAATATCAAGTCAAGCTTATGCCTTTCACAGAATCAACCTGCCAGTCATGTGGGTCAGTTCTTAGAGTGGCACTAGAAGGCAGTAGAGACCCATATTGAGTGTGGCTATTGGCACTAAAATGTAGCATCTCAGTGTGGCTGGATGGGATGAAAAGGACTCTCGTAAGAAGTTCAAATGAAGCCACCATTATGAGTACATCAAAGGACTAGACAATAGAATAATTCTGAGAAACACAACTTGAAGATTTATCAATAGCATCAAACTTTCTCTTTACTTAAGAACCCAGTCAGTATGCTCACTTATTAGTTCAATGAGATCAAAGCCATTTGGGGTAGTCAAATGTGGACCTAGAGTGAAAAAATTCAGTTCATCTGAAAGCTTGTAAGAAAAGGATTCAAGCTACCCTGAGTTGATAAGAAAGCAAAGAGAAGCTAAAAAATGACCAGAAAATGGAAGAGAGGAGGGCATGATGAAGACAATGAAAGCCTCATTTGGAATATGCAAATGAAAAAGGTGATGATCAAACAGGAGAAATGCTATTGATTTGGTTTTGCTATGTTTTGTTTTTTACTCTCAGAGGTGCCGCAGGGTGCCAGGGAGCAGAACAGGGAAGATAAACCATTTCAGCCTGGGGTAAAATCAATGATGTAAGAGGATGAGTATTCTGGAAGTAGATGGGAACCATGTATGTTTAAGACTTACTTAAGTCTATACAGTGAATTTCAAAAGGGCAGGTCAAGAATGTTTGAAAATATCCATGGACCGTCTCCTCTTACTGGAAGTGGAGGATTAGGAAAAGTATCCTCTCTTGGCGAAGTAGGAGGATTATGCTATTCTTAAGAAAAGGCTAAGTTACTATTGATTTGAAGAGATTATGTGTGCCAGGAAACCAGTAAAATGATGCAGAACTTTTAGTTACTACCTAAAGAGGTTCCCCATGACAAATTATAAGTAACCAATAAAACATGGGATGTGGCTGGAAGGGACCTAGAAATAGAAAGGGCTGGGTTGAAAAGACGTGACTTTGAAGAGAAAAGGGGCTGTGCTCAGAAAATACCTAAGGTTACCTAGAGTTAGAGAATGTGGTATCTTGGCCTGGAAGGATATGTCAGCAACAGAAGAAAAGGGGTCCATTATATTGTCTAGACTATCTTATAGGTCTAGACACATTTGCTTCCTTTGATTAAAACTTGTATTTTGAAGTAAAAAAATTAAATAAGGTAAACATATCATTGGTTTTTACCAAATTAAATCAAATAAATTAATTGTACTTTGGAATAACAATGAATCACTGCTGCTTGGCAAATTCATGCATAAGTTAAAACTGATGGAATTTGCTTTTATATAAAAGTAATTGGAAGCTGTTATACCATCTCATCAAGAGACAGCTGGGTCACTCCATGTATCAAGAAAAAGTCTTGCTAAAAATTGTACTGTTGGAAAGAGAGAGCCCAGGGCACCAGAAGACAAAAAAGAAAAAAATAATAAAGAACTTAGAAGGTTGATACTTGCAGAAGTGCAAAAGAATTTTGCCAGTATTTGACAGAGAAGACTAAAGTGTTTCATTCATGCACAAAGGAGAAGTTAGCAGAGGAGAATGTCTATTCACATTTGTGCAATCCTGTGTGTATATACTTCCAATAAATTTTTTAATTGGTTATCATTGTTATCAAAACATCACTATTGGTAGCTATAGAGGTGTGTGATTAAAATATATCAGAAACATGCTGGTTATACGCCAATTTAAAAAAAAAACTCAAAAAAGCAAACAGCTTATCATCTAATGAACATTGAAACCAAAGATAAAGATGATGACAGCACACACAGATATACAACCAGAGAAACCTCTAGAAAATATATGAAAATCTTAATTTAATTCAAATTATTTGCAAAAGAATGACCACTAACAAATCTGTTGGTGGCAGGGTAACACATAACGGTTATGAAATGTCCTCTGCACACATATCTTAGTAGTTAGCAAGTCAAAGTTAGATTATTTTAAAGAGAGGTATAGGGTTGATGCTAGAAAGATAAAAAGATGAAAATGCTGTAAGCTCCATGAGTACAAGAACTGTTTTTGATGTACTTTGATATTCCTGTGCCTTCACACATTCTGGCACACAGTAGGTGCCCCATAAGAAGTTGTAAGGCGAATGAGTGTCTGATAAGAAGGTATCTTACGAAAGCAAAGGAATAAAACAAAAAAGAAACAAGAACAATAGGCAATGCTATCTGTAGGAAGAAAAACATTTAGGAAAACAGTTTGAAAACTAACATATATTTATATTTAATTTATATTTATAGCTGTACATACATATAAAAACATATGCATTGAGAATTCCATGAACTATAAACACAGGTCTGTTAGCAGTAGTTAATTATCTATGGAAGATGGAATTGTGGGGCAGGGCAGAAAGACTTTAGAGGGGCGTTCTTTCTATACATAATACATTTATGCAATGTTGTTTTTTTTTTTTTACCATAAGCATATATTATTTTTACAATTTGACAAATTACTTATTTTTTTCTTATGAACAAGGGCATCAAGGAAGGAGAGCTTGAAGAGAATCGGAAAGACAGAAAACTGAAGCAAAACATTCAGTATTATTTAAAAATGAAACCAGAGAGGACAAGAAGACAAGTCAGGAAAAATGATTAAGCAGGGGATTCTGCAGCCTTTACTACCTGAGGAAGAGCAATCTGCATTCCACCATGCACTGGTTAGGAGTAGTTCTTGACATGCTCTGGGAAGATGTATAAAATACTGTTCATAACATCAAGTATAGAATGTGTCCAGATAAGTTTAACATAGAGTCAAATAGCACTAGGACAAGGAAGACTTAAGTGGCTCATAATAATAAGCCATGAAAGTGAAAAGAGACAGAATGAGGACAAAAAGGAAATGACAGTGGATGATTATCAAAAAGATATTTTGGGTAAAACAGAACAGAACATCAAGGAAGGTGTTTTACTGAGTGGCTAACCAAAAAGGCCAGGGTTTTAGACTGGAACATTATGGAAAGCCAAGAGGGTCACACTGAATCAAACTGGGAATTACCTAGAGAGAAGAGATAACCACATTTCCCTAAATCAGAGAGGAAATTGCTGCAGTTTAACACTCTGCTGTAAAATTCTGCTAAATGCCTCTAGTGCCACCTTGCTAATGAATACAAAACTTGTGTTGATTAAAATCTTTACCTTGCCAGCCAGGCCCCCTTACAAACATGCTCATTTGAGTCTCCCCGACCCCATCTTTGCTAAATTCCCAGCCCCAGCGCAAATTTTCATGAAATTTTAATTAAGAAGTATTTGAAAGAAGAACTGGGAGAAAAGAATGTCCTTTATACCAGCTGGTTTCTTTTAAAACTGGGCTGCCTTTTTTTCAGAGCCAAAATGCAAATGTGGGCATGAGCAGTAAATTTTGTGGGATTTTTTGGGGGGTGAGCTGGGGATGTTTTGCTTTGCTTTAAAGGATATATAAGTTGTTAGTAGGAAGAAATGGATGATCCAGGAATTTCAACAGGATAACCAGAATGCAAAAGCAAGACTCCAGAAATATTCGTGAATAGCTGTCCTATCACCCATGAAATGCTGAACTTTGTAGTGATGGAAGAGTGTCTGTAAAGCTGAACTGCAGGGTCCCCAGGAGTAGAGAATGTCTGTCAGCACAGCAAATATCCCTAAATAACATAGATACAAATTATGTATATATGGATATTTCAACATATGAAAATAAAATTGTGAAATTTCTGAATTATGCCCTAAATAATGAGATGTCTTTAAATATAAATTTAAATAGAAAATAAATTAAAATATAAAACAAAATAATTAAAGCTCAGCAATGACTTTAAGCCCTTCTGAGGGCCATGATCCCTAGCTCAACTGTCTCTTACTGGCTATCACCCTTTGCTGGTAAATTATTTGATGGGAAGCTTCTGGACCTTTGCAGGTGATACCTCCCAGAAACCATCCTTTCAATTTGTTTGGGCAAAAATCCAAAGTCAAATTAAAGAGGATTAGGAAACGATGCTAAAGAATCTCAGGTGAAGGAAAGCAATTCATCAGTATGAGTTTACTGAGTACCCACCATAGTGGTCATGGCAGTGGTGGGAGTGCAAATGTAGTTAGGGCTTAATAAGTGTTTTATGAATGAATGAACGAATACTAAGCACTATATGGAAAAGAGTAAGGGGAATGTCAAAAGAAGCAGTCTAGTTAGAAAAAGCAAAATTCTAAGTTACTATAGGTACAGGATGACTTGATTTGGAAGAGAGAGTTTTTTTTAATGCTAAGTAGTGTAACTTGGGGAAAAAAATCAATACACAGAATCCACATATGTTTTGAGAAAAGTGCAAAAAACAGGAAGAATTCCATCTTTTTACTCTTTTCCAAAACAGTATCCTGGGTTGCTTTTCAACTGTCATGGTGGCCACACCGTAGCACCTTCTGATGCAGCTTATTTCATCACCAGCAATGATAAAGGAACAGCTATAACTAAACAGCAAAAATAGACTTCAGCTCCCGCATTTCCACCCCCACCTCTCTTTTTGTCATGCTAAGCCCCTAGGCATTTGAAGACATCTTTTGGGATGGGAATTTAGCAAAGGACAGTCACACTTTGTTATTTAAGCACCTCCCCCTCGTGTGCCCCACATACACTTTTAATTTTCACTCTTCTCTACTTCACTTTGGTTTACCCCACGGTTGTACTTTCCCTGTGGTACACAGGGGATTCTTTTCCTAACCTGCTGTTAGCTGGGGTTTTACACAGATTTCTTTGGCATAAGGGAAAAAATAAGGAAGAAAGTTCAGACTTACTTCTAAAAAATGTGTTTTAGTATTTTGCCATTGTTTTAGTTTCTTAGGCTGCTCAAGCAAATACAATGCAATAGTTTGGCTTAAAATATGGGAGTTTATTTGCTCATGGTTTTGAGGCTAAGAGAAAATTCAAATCAAGGCAACATCAAGATGATGTATTCTCTCTGAAGACTGTGGACTTCTGGGTTTGGCTGCCGGGAATCCTTGGTCCTTATCTTATGATATGACAAGGAACATGATGGTGTCTCCTGGTCTCTCTTCTGTTCTGGGTTCTGTTAATGTTCAGCTTCTGGCTGCATCCTCCATGGATTTCTTTCTCTGTGTCTGAATTTCATTCTGCTTATTAAAGGCCTCCAGAAATAGGATTAAGACCCATCCTGAGTAAGGTGGGCCACACCTTAACTGAAGTAACCTCATCAAAAGGTTCTACCTACAATGGGTTCACACCCACAAAAATGGATTAAGCTTTTTTTTTTTAAGAACATGTTTCTCTGGGGTACATACAGCTCCAAACTACCACAGCCATTGAAACCAAAAGGGAGATACCTTATGAGAATGTGATGATGAATGGTGATTTCCATTTGCATTATCGTGGTGTTTTAGACACATATTCTTATTCACTAAAAAGTACAGCAATGGTATTAACACCTGATTTTAGTCACCTCTGACATTCTGCCTCAGGTGCACTTTCTCTAGTTGTTGAATGTACTTGACTTTGGCTGATCTTCCCCCAGCCACAAACCCTTCTGTGTACAATCTCTTTGAGATCTGGAACTGAATCTGTACCCCTTAACTTGAACGCAATTCAACTCATTGCAATCCAACTGAGTTTAGTCAACAGAGAATCATAACTCTCCTCCTGCAAATAGTGCAACCTTCAATAAAGTGTATTTATTATAAAGACCAAAGATGATGAAAAATTGTTTTGTGGGATGAGGGTAGTGAGGAAGCCTGGCTGCCAGTAACTATGGAATAAGGTGATGGTTTTATATAGCACTGGGCTGGTTAGCACAGATCCAAGTCTTAAGGTGACAAAATCTAGAGATCAAAAACAGGAACAGGAGAGGAGAACAAATGACAAATACATGTGGAATGAATAGATATTTAAGCTTCCACATAGTTTTGAACAGTCCCTGGAATTATTTCCACAGAAAAAAGAATATTGAAAATAGCCTTCAGAACAGTCATTTCCTCCCAGTCTTAGAAATTGGCAACTTGTTATGCTGTCATGCCTTGGTCATAGTTTCAAGATTAAAGTTTAATCAATACTGTATAGAGATGTAAATGTATATATGAATATCAGGTCCATTAAATTAAAGAAGTCATAATTATCAACTAAAAATAAAAAGTAGACTGTATTCATCACCTTTATAGCCACTGTCACCCCACCGTGGAATGCTTTTTGATGTAATGATCTTAAAGGAACTTCAAGTCTGCTTGAGGTAAAAGTATATAAAAAGAAAAATACCAATAAAAAATATTGTAAATGCCAGTGAGTATTATGGATGAAGCGTCTTGTTTATTGTTCATTTATTATTCTCAAGAATTTATTTTAGACAAATTTATCAATGGCACAGAAAATGATCAGGATCTTCCAGAGTTTGTTTCCAAGAGCTTCAATCTTTCCAATGTACTGAAAGTAAGTTCTAATGACATAGGAAGAGACCTCCTCCAAGCCACCTGACTAGGGTGGTCTAGGAAGGGTGAAAATGAAGTGCCTGCAAAGATGCCTTTCCCAGCTTTTAGGGAGCACAAAATTTCAGTACAGAAGAAATGATATTTTCCCCATGGACATGCTGTTGATGTCAGGTTTTTATTATACTTGGAATAGGTTTATGAATGCAGTGCTTCTCTTAAAGCCAGCAGAACTTCAATAAAGACCCTAAGCTTTTGTGTGTGTGTGTTGCTTTTCTGTCTGGACATCAGTGGTCTCCTGCAGATTAGAACATGTTGATTAAACTGAAGGATTGGCTCTCATATCCATCTGTTCAAAATAAAGCTTACATGTATATTTCCTTGCATACTACCTGAAATAGAATTGAATGATCAGGGATGTTATCTATACATTTAGCATTCTTAGATTAAACATGCCTTTGGTAAATGTGTTTGCTGCCTCTTGGCTCTTGTTGCATCTGTATATTATAAATGACTGAGTTCTTGTCTATTTGAGAACCTTTTTTTTCTGCCCTTGTTTTCTCCTTCCTTACCCTGACTGCTGTCATGAATTAATAATATGTTCTGCTCCAAAGGATATGTCTTAAACTATGTAGTAAAAGGAGGAGAACATTTCAGCCTAGGCAGTGAGAATGTTTCCATCTGATTTGTTATAGATCTGAGTCCAGTTGTGCACAAAAATGTGATGCATCATCTTTAATTATTATACCAGTTGGAGGCTTGATCAGAACAGCAGACAGCCAGGCTGTGTAACAACAAACACTTGACATTTTAAACAGTCCTCACATTATAGCTCTGACATTTCACTTTTTTATTTCCTTTCCAAAAAATGAAATGATGAATGTGATTTCTTGAAGGGTTAGAACTTTTTAAGTTTTGGGTTCTACATCACAGGTCCATTAGTATGTCTGTCAACTCAAGATTTTCTCTTGGAAACACAGTGGACAAGAAGAGCAGATGTGAACTGTCTTTATGTTAAAAGCTTTCTAATTATGCTTTCTTATGCAAATTTGGGTTACAAACACACAACCTGAAAACTACGAAGACTGAGTTAGATTACCCACTTCTACCTTATAGATGTGGATAAAGTTATAGGCTAAAAGATTAAAGTATACATGAGGCATAAATGGAGCTATAGATGAAAGTAGATATGGAAGTAGAGAAGGAGGTAGAAATATTCTGTTTTCTCCCAAAAGGTTTTGAGGAGATTTATAAAGATGTGTACAATGTAAGATAAAATATGTTGAAATAAAATCACAGATAAAGTAAGGTAAGAAAAATAAGTGCAGCTATGATGGCACAAAGCCCTAAATCACTTGCTAAAGGGGGACTACCCAATGGACTCTGTGCTTCCTAGCAAGAGAAGTGAAAAGTGAAACATAATTACAAGGCCTTGAGTGTCAGCAAAGAAAAAGACGCTGCAAAGTTATTTTTATTAGATGACAGAATGCCTTTAAACTGTGAACTGTTCTGTGCATTTTAAAGGGCTTACAAACATAAGGTATTAGTAATGCTGAAGATAACTAATTTTCCTTGATGCCTGACCTTTCTTTAGGTTAGGGCAATGGTTCTTAACCTTTTTTGTTCCACGGACTCCTTTGCCAGTCAGGTGACAACCATGGACCCCTTACTAAGTCCACACTATACTGTGTATTATTTAATAAATATATTACACCTGCACCAACATGTCCCCACAAGGATAATGTTTTTTTGAATTTTCAATTCAAGTTCAGGGACCCCCTGAAATCTTTCCACTGACCCTTTGGGGGTCCATGGACCCCTGGTTAAGAACCCCTGGGTTAGGGAAAGAGTAACAGCTCCAAAGTAGCCACTCTTGTTGCCCTAGTTCAACCTAGATTTCCCTTCTTGGCTTTCATCTATAATCTTCCCCTTCAGTGCTTCCTTCCCTGGCCTGGCGATTTTCACTGTGGAGGGAATCATTCTTACCTCAAGCATTATATCCTACCTTTTGTCCACTCTTCACTAGAACTCAAGGCTTATCACAGGATCCTCCTTTACCTCTACCCTGGACTCCTCTACCTCCACACTCCCCACCCAGAGAAAGGAGGAGTAGATGATAGAAGAGTGGAAGAAGGGAAGCCAGGAAGAGGCAGGAAGAGCAGGCAGCAGGTTGAAATGCAAAGGGCTTGAGGGTCAAGCAAATCTGAGTTTAAATCGGGTCCTACCATATCCTGCCTGACTCCAGGAAAACGACATAACTTCTTTGAGTCTCAGTTACCAGAATTCATGTGGGGATAATGGCCACGTCACTGGGCTATTAGGATTAAACGAGCACCCCCAGCACAATTCCAGAGTAGGCACTCAGTCCATGTTAGGGACAGGAGGAATGTGGGTTCCCCACCTGGCTTCAATTCCTAGGCCTGCTGTAACAAAGGACCACAAACTGCATGGCGTAAAACAACAGAAATTTATTGTCTCATAGTTCCGGAGGCCAGAAATCCGAGATCAAGATGTCAATGGGGCCATGGTCCTGCTGAAGTCTGTAGGGACAAATCTGTTCCCTGCCTCTCTTCTGTCTTTCGGCAGTGGCTTGCCAGCAATCCATGGAGCTCTCTTCCTCAGCAGTCACAGGGCATTCTCTCCTCTGCTTGTGTCCAAATGAATTCTTATCATAAGGACACCAGTCATATTGGATTAAGGGACAACCATACTCCACTATGAACTCACTTTAACTTGCTTAATTCTGTCTGTAACAACCCATATTTTCAAATAAGGTCACATTCTGATGTAGCAGAGATTAGAACATCAACATATCATTTGGGGGAACAAATTCAATCCATTTTACCAACCTAAACAGATTAACCCTTCAGTCAATCAGGCTGCAGTATCAGTCAGGGTCCAGTCAGCAAAACAAAGCCATGCTAGTTATTTTAACAGAGAGAATTTTAATGTGAGGAATTTGTTTAAACAGATATTAGAGAACTGAAAAAACAAAGAGAGGACACTGAAGTAACACAGAAAGAGTAACTGCAGGAAGCATCTGCCACCCCTAGGCTGAGGGAACAAAGGGAAAAGGTTGGGATTATTAGAATTTAGAAGCTTGGGAAGGGAGCTAGAACCTCATTTTCTGTGGAAAGGACACTGGGTGCCTCAGAAGGGGCATGAGGAAGCTGATGCTAGGAATGTAGAAAAAATGATAGGGTGGGGCCATTGTTGAGGCAAGGCTGGCAGGTAGTGGAAAGAACATGCCCCTTCTCCTTCCTCCTGCCTTGCAGTTTCACTCTGGCATCATTTATTGGCTGAGCCCAGCAAGGAGCCAGCTGGCAAAGTAGACATGTAGGCAGTAGGTCCACATCACAGAGCAGAATATGGAAGGATGGATTTGGAGCTGAGCGTTTATGGTTAATACTAGTACAGATGGAGAAGGTAGTGTGTCAGCCATAGGTGCTTCACCCCAGGCACTATTTATGCTCTGAACCCTGTAGTTCTTGTCTAGCTTCCCCAGCAGTCACGCTACTGCTTCACACCTGGGTTCTCTCTCTCTGCCCATGGCCTACTTTGTACAGTTTGCCCAGATTTGGTTTCAGGTTTTCCCTGGTGCTGTCTCTTGGATTTCTGAGCTGCACTGCAGCCTAAGCACACTCTAGGTCTACTTCCTCACAAGCTGACCCCGGTGCTTACAGAAAGGCAAAAGGGGCACTCACTTTCCTTTCCAAAGAAAAGCTTTGTCCAGTCAGTACAGAGGGCAGCCAGGTCTCCAAAGTGCATACTGATGAGCTTCTTAGGAAAATGAGTTGGTGGGTAAGGGAAATGTCAAGATACTAGTTGCTTGTCATATAAAAGAGCAAATGATAAAACAATATCCACTTCATAGCTTTGCTGAGGGTGGTCCTGAGAAGGAGATGAGTCTAAAATTCACATGCAGAAGAATTTAGGTTATTTTATGGTTAGGTGAGATGGAAAAAAAAGAACCATGTTCTTTCCTTTAAGTGTTCATCTTTTAAGTGCAAATTCCCTCTAAGTCCTGTTCCTTCTTCATGCTTTCCTCTGCAGTTTAGCATCATGATGTTGAGCCTATCATGATGTATAGCCCACATATACATATCAAGTCATGTTATTTTAATGACCCAGATATTTTAAAGTGAGTTTCTTCCTCCTTCAGATGGTAAACTTTAAGCAGTGCCTACTACCAAACAGCTCTTTTACAATTTTGCAGTTGTGTTGCATGTAATCAGAATTCCATATGTTTTTCCCCTCATGATTTTACAGTAAAATTTCAAGTAAGGGATTCCATAAGCGAGGCCTGGTATGTGAAGAACCTCAAAAACCTTAATTAATTTCTGACACCGTCACTCCCATTACCAAAGAGCAGTGGCCCAACCAGAGTTAGGCAACCATCTAATAAGAACCTAGATCTTCCAACATGTTTTGCTTTTTTCCTACAATTCCTTTATGCCTCGATGGAAAGAGACACTGTGTGTTTTAAAAAGAGAGAAAGATGAATGGAGAGATAAAAAAGGGTCTAATGATTTTTACCCTTAAAAAATGATACTCCACTCCTAAAAAAGGGCTAAAACCATATTACTCACATCTCTATACAGTTGAAGATGTGCCAGGAAGCAAATGGCCTGATTCTTTGACCCAAAATATGGAAGAAGAAAGGAAGAGAGAAGAGAAAAGGGAGGATGGACTGGGATGAGTGGCAGCTGGTCCAAGATGAGGACTGAGCTCAAATTTGATTTCTCTTCCTTCCCATAAGCCAGTGGTCAGGGACCAGCTGCTCCTTTCTGGCATGGACAAAGGACATTCTATCTATTGAAGTGTTTGTCGAAATGGAATTGCTATTTAAAGCAGAAGAGTAGTCTTTGGGGTCAGGAGAATGGTTTAGGTGAAGCGAATGTTTCCTTCACTTCTCTTTTATAAATGTGTAGATATAAATATAATGCAGTAAGATGAGAAAATAGGGTTTGTTTAGAATATGACCTCAAGGCAAATGGAGAGGCCTAGAGGAAGAGTTAGTGCATTAAAGAAACAATATGACTGCTAGAAAGAGGCTTCTCTGCTTTCTCTCGCCCCACTCATATTAGAATAACCTTTAAAAATGAAAATGAAATATAGAAGAGTTCTGACATTTAAAACCAAGCCAGGGTCTTATGCTTGCTGAAGAAATCTGAATCATTAAAACCATGTGGACAGGGAATAAGTTTTTCAATACTTGGCGTTAGTTTCTAGGGAAGGCTTTAGATAGGCAAAATTGGACATTCGAATTAAACCCAGGGAATACAGCACCACGTTTCTTCAGTGGCATGACTAACAACACTGAAAAAATTATTTAGAGAGGCCGAATTGCTTGGTGGAAGAGCATTGGATTGAGAACCAGATCTACATGCTTGTTCTTGCCCCAACCCCAACTGCTGACCAACTGTGTGACCTCCACAAGTTACTTTACACTGAGTCTTTGTCTCCTCAGGTCTGAAGTAGGAGATCCCTTCCATCCCTAATATTCTATAATTCCATGAGCCACATGTGGGGAATTATACCATAGCACTTCAAAAAGATTAGTCTCTTAGAAACAAAATTTAAGAAAAATAATTTGTACTTTAAACAAATTTAAACAGGTCTAGATTTTTTTTAGACTTTTATGGTCAATGAGTCTCGGGTTTTTACCTACAGGCTCTGTGCCTCAGGCTATTTATTTTGGTTCACACATTTAACTCTGAGTTACTTTCCATTACTTACGAAATGGTAGGGCAGTCCTGCCTACATAGTCACCTGGAAGTCTTTTTCAAAATAAAAATTTTTATAGCGCTGGTGATTCCAATGCATGGCCATGTGTGGAAACCTCAACCACTCATATCTTCTCTATGAGAAGCCTATGCCCAAGGTTGCTCTGGAAATAGGATCCTCTATCTCATAGCATCTATCTTTTAAATACCTCAGGACCCTGAAATACTGCAAAATTCCTTTGTATGGTAGTGAAAAAGAAGGTCACAGACTTGTATGCTTGCAGACTAATTTAAATCCAGCCTCCATTATTCAGTCACTGTATTATCCTGTATTGGAGACTGAATCAAGTTCCCCACAAAGACAAGCTCAAGACCTAACCCCCAGTCCTGTGGGTGTGGACCCATTTGTAAATAGGATCTCTGAAAATGTTATCCCTTAAGGTGAGGCCAAATTGTATCACAGTGGGCCTTAATCCATTATGACTGATGTCCTTATGAGCCAAGAGGATTTGGATGCAGTCAGCGAGTAGAAATCAGAAGAGGCATCAGAAAGAGGCAGATCACCACGTGACCCCCAGAACCCTACAGGCATTGGAGAAAACATGTACTGCCAATACCTTGCTGTTGGATTTCTCACTTCAAAACTGTGAGACAATGAATTCCTGTTGCTTAAGCCAACCCTTACTGTGGTATTTCTTATGGCAGCCTGATCAGTCATTTCTCAGTAAGCCTCAGTTTTTATACCCAAAAATTGAAACTATAATACTTCGTGGAGTTGTTGTGAGATTGATGTAGCATAGGTAAGCATCTAGCACAGTACCTGGCCCATATATGGACTTTAGTATATGTTTGTTCCTCCTAGTTAGAATTTTTATAGGACTCAGGTACACGGAGCCAAGGTTTCTTAGGGAAGATATACCAGTATGACCTAGAGGAAGGCTATATACTTGTCCCAGACCCTTTAATCATGTGGTTCTCTCAGCCAAGAGATTAAATGAGATTTGAGTATACAACCATCTATAAACTAGTAACCCTAGATGGACAGAACCTTTAAAATCCAACAGGCAAGTGGCCTTCACACTGTGAGTTAACCTCTAAGATTTTCCCCATATTCTTATAATGAAACTGAGTCCTCATTCATTTTGCCAGACATTTCTGGAAAAAGTCATATTAATTGGCATACATGGCCTCTACTCCAGCATATATGTTCATAATTTCTGATCAATCTTCATATTTGTGTAACATTTTATATTTTTACTACACATTTTAAGAAATATAATATCAAAACTGATAGCAAGTCAAGATAATTTTAGTATATATGTAGCTATCATCATTTAATATGCATTATATAATCAATACATGTGAGAAAATTAATAAAAACTATATCCAGAATTTGACCCCTTTCTCTACCAAGCTACCACCAGCCATACTAACAGCCTGACCCAGGCTGTCATTCTCTCTTCCTTGGATTGTTGCAGCAGCCTTCTAAAGGAGTGTGCCTGCTTCCACCCTGGCCCCTCCACAACCTATTCTCAACAGAGCAGCCAGAGTGATCCAATGAAAACCTAAGGCAGATCATGTCACTCAAAACTCTCCAGTGTTTTCTATTCTCACTCAAGACCAAAGCCAAAGTTCTTAGAGTGGCCTACAAGGCCTTACATAATCTTCCCCTCTCTTCTCTTATCCTTCTCCCCTCATCTACTACTACTCTCCTGCATGCCCATGTTTCTATCTTAAAACATATCAGGCACTCAGGGCAAAGCTGTCCTCAGGGACTTGTTTCTTGCTATTTTCTCTGCCTGGAATGCTTTCCACCAGGTAGCAACATGTCTTTTTCTCCACCTCCTTCAAGTTTTTACTCATTGTCACCTTCTCAGTGAGACCTTCCCTAATTATCTATTTAATTTGCAAATGTCCCTTTCCTCCATCCCCACATTCCCTATACCCCTTCCCTACTTAATTATATTCCGTAGTACTCATTATCTTCTGTCCTACTATGTCTAGGCTAATTTTATTTATTCTTTGTCTCTCCCCACTAGAATACAAATTCCATAAAGCAAAGATTTTGGCTCTTTTGCTTATTAACATGTTGTCAGAACCTAGGACAGAACCTGGCACATAAACAGACACTCAACAAATATTTGTGGAATGAAAAGGGGTATTATAAAACTTGCCAATGGTTATACAACTTAGTAGTGACAGAGCTAATAGAACTTTTCTTATTTTCTTTTCAGAGTCTTTCTACCACTCCTTATATCCCTTCATTATGTCACAAAATTCATAATGGGGAAATAATTCTTTCTATTATCTTTCAAATTAGTTTTCATGGGAGCTCATATAATCCAACTGATGCGCCATTTAAAAAAATGCTTTTGAAATTGCCTTTCAAGCACTTCCTTGATTACACAAGAATATCATAATGTTATCATCACAGCTGGCTGATGATTTTGCTTTTTGGTTTGCTTTTTATCTTACTAAAATGATGTTTGTTTATTTGCACTCTGGTCACTTGACTACAAACCATTTCTGGCTTTTTCCGGAAATCAAAATATATTCTAAAAGAATAAAATGAAGGGTTGCCATGGAAAGCCAAATGTTTCCCATAGTATGAATAGATTTTTAAATACTTAAAACCTAAAACTACTGTATCAAAAATTAAAAGACAAATAATAAGTTGAAATCATTTGCATCAAGTGTGACATAGGACTAAGACATTGATTATAAAAAGATCAGATGAATTTGCAAGAAAAACACCAAGACTCCAAAATGGAGACAGCATGAGGGCAGAAAATTTTCAAAGGAAAAAGTACAACTGGTTAACAAGCACAAAGAGAAAAGTTTCCAAGGTCAAGTAATTGAAAAAAACAACACATATTTAAACAAAACAAAGACAATTTCACATGTCAAATTTAAGCAATTTCTTATAAAATCTATCATAAGATGGTAACATGGGAAGCGGGGTGAGGTAATTAAGGAAATTCTTTGTACTGCTTTTGTACCTCTTCTGTAAGTCTCAAGTTAGTTTAAAAAACATTGTTTTTTTAAAAGAATGACTGCACTGTTCTGTCTCGTTGATCTATTTGTGCTGGCATTAATACCATACTCTCTCGATTACTATAACATTATGAGACTTGATATCTGGTATCGACTTTCTTCGTTTCAGTTGTCTTGGCTAGTCTTAACCCTTGGCATTTCCATATAAAAATCAGCTTTTCCAATTTCCACAAAATCACTGATGGAATTTTCTATTAGAATTACATTGAATTTATAGGTCAGTTTGGGGAGAATTAACAGCATATAATAGAAGCTGTAACAACATACTCTCTATATATTCCTCTGTTAATACTCCTTGAGTTTTCATTCCTTCTACTCTTTGAGCTTCCATTCCTTGTCTATAGATCTAGAAGAGCTGGGTCTGAACAGAGCTTGGACTCCTATAGATTTACTCTTTGGTCTGATGAATATACAGCCTATTTTCCACTTGGAATATTCTCTTCTGATTAAACTTTGTTCTGATGTGGAAAATAAAGTTTGTCTTTCCTGTGTTCTAAACTAAGTCCCAGCTCAGCAGGTGTGTGCATTGTAGTTTAGAGAAAATTGGTGAATCGTCTTACACCAGTCTAGGATTGGAGGATGAGAATTAAGTTCAAGGTCATCAGCAGAAACCTAGCTTAATATTGCTTAATTAAAAAGGGGAATCCTCTCACTCACATAACTTAAAATTCAGACAGCTGGATACAGGGGCTCAAAGTCTGTTATTAAGTCTCTGGATCTCTCATCTCTGCTTGTCTCTGTACACTGGCCTCATTCTCTTCAACTACAAGGAATAGCCTCTAGCTATCCTACGTTGAGGCTAGGATAGATGGACACAAAGTAATCTAACCTAAATCATCTTTGTAATTCTTTATTCCAAAAAACAGAATCCCTTTTTCTCCTTCAGTCCTCTCCCTGTCCTCCCATCCCTACTTTCTGTCTCTCCCAGCACCCATAATTTGAATCTCAGGAAAGACAGAATGTCCTGCTTGAGCCATTGCCTAAATCAATCACTATGGCCAGGAGGATGGAGCACTTGGCTAGCTTTGGTCACACATCCACCCTCTCTGAGCTGGTGTGTATTGTGGGTGGCAGTGGGAGGAACCATGGTCAGCCTCACCACAATCTCAAGAATGGGTTTCCCACAGCAGAGATGAGTTCTGTTTCTGAAAGAAAGGAAGGGAAGCTGTATAGACAAAAATGCCATATGTCACTGAAGTTACAAAAGCACAGAATTCATTTAACATCTCTAGTAGAAGTGATCAGTCATCTCTCCTTTAGAGAGCAAACTATATCACAAACTAAGGCAAAACACCTTTTATTAAATTCAGTAGGAAACACAAATGTACAGAATGTATGCCAATGTTAAACATAGTCTGAAAACAATAAGAAAATTTTAAGAGTGGTCTAAATATACTGTAGAAATTATTTCCTATGTAGGATTTTTATCTGCAAGTACTCAGGGCTATTTACACTGCTGATGTGATCCCCAGTGTCTTCTGCATGTTCCCTGAGCAACAGGGAAATGCACTCCTAAGAGATTACATAACCACTGCTCTAGGCAATGGGCAAAGTCACTTAACTTTGCTATACCAGTTCAGTGACCAAAAGCCTGGCTGTAGATCAGAATCTCCTGAGGAGTTTGTAAAAATCTCCATGCCCAGACTGTATAGCAGTCTGGTTGGAACAGAATCTCTGGGAGTGGGATCTAAGCATCAGCATTTTTAAAGATCCTGTGTTTTCAATTGTGTAGCCAAGATTGCGTACCACTGATTCAATTGACAGGCAGCCTGTATGCTGACTCATCCTTAGACAGAACTGCTTCAGCACTGGAGTATTGAAACATAGAAGACTAAGATTTAATTGTGACCCTAGAGGAAATGGGCCAGTAAGAAGCTCAGTCTGTCTTGGTTCTAGGATATGCACCCCAAATAAGAAGTTCATAGGCTAGATCCAGTCATTTATGATATGGACACCATATTGTAAAAAATTGAAAATTTTCATGTAAAAATTTAGATTTCTACCTTCTCTTGAAAAATTGAAAGATTGAGGACATACTGGGCACACTGTTCAACTACTGTTGAGTAGCAGCAGCCTCCTCTAGAGGAAATGTGTTTTCCAGTTGGACACAGTTTCCACCACTGTCTATTAATATGCCTATCCAGTTTCACTAATTAAAATGACCTACTTGGACTGTCTGGGCATTTGATCTTATAGCCACTATCTAGGTGCTCAGCCTCCGTGTAACCTGGGCAAAATGAGTTGCCAATTGCTTATCTCATTGGAATTGGTTTCCCCATTGGGATAAAGTCCTCACAGTAATAAGGTATGTTCATTGTCCAGATCTTTCCTCCTGGACAGAAATCCCCCTGTTTCAGACATGTCATTGAAGTGCTTGGTTCCATATAGATAGAGAGATATGTATATGCAGATATGCTTATAGCTGTAGATACCTTTAACAAGACTTAGTGTGACTATCATAGGGCCATGCAGGAGGCACACACAGATCTCAATGCTTCCCTTCTCCACAAAGACAAAAATTAATGCCTTGAAAGGGAATTGATTCAATTCAACAACAATAACAAATAATAGCTTTTGTATAGGAGGAACTTCACAATTTACAAAGAGCTTTCACAATCATTATCTACTTGATCCTTATAAAAGATATGTGAGGAATGGCTTTATTACGGTTTCACTTCATAGATGAGGAAACTGAAGCTCAGGCAGTTTTAAGAGACGTTAGGTCATTAAGTAGCAAAATCAGGACTGGAATATAGGCTTTTCATCCTAAATTCCATAACACACTGAATTCCTCTGCAATGGACAATGGCTTGAGAGGCATGCTGAAAATGTTGATGGGTAATACAGCTAGAAAAATCGAAGCTCTTGCAGGTGCGGATTACATGCATAAGGCCACCTCAGAACATTCATAGCACTAGCTGGGACCGTTTGCAACCACCTTGCCTCCATGAAGCAGGACCTCTAAACGCAGGATTAATTTGGCTAGGGGCCAGATGAGTAGCATGGATACAATAAATATTTACTTGGCTTCTACTTATCCAGAATTTATGAAAATTTAATCCTTGCTAAACTAGAGTTTACTTTGAAATCTATGGCCTCAAATGATTTAATAAACATGTAGTAAAATGGAACTTTCTGGAGATTTAGGGAGAAAATGGGCAAAATATTATGGTTCTTTGACCCTTGACTTTCATATAGAAAGTTTAGAGGTCCATTCTTTCTCAAGTATAAATATCTATCTTCATTGACAATGTCTGATTTATGACTATTTCTCCTTATTGAAAGTAAGAAACTTAGCCTTGTGCCTGGATATATATTGTAAGTGCACAATAAATTTTAGTTCTTAAAATTGTCACAGCCATTCTGCCTATCTTTTTTGCAACTGACTTTTATGTTATGTGTCCTTGGCATGGTCTCTTTCACATTTATTATATATTCCCTAAAATAAGTGTTTGTTAAATTAAACTAAACTGAATAATTCTGTGAATTTTCAGGTATAAATCCCAAAAAGATTCTCTGGAGATTTTGAGAAATTCTGGAATACGCAAAACACAAAATGTCTTCAAAACAGTTTAGCAATATCTATTAGAAGTTTAAAAATTAGCAGGCTATTTTCAAATATCCAATATGAAGGACTACACCAAACACTTGTTTGTTAATATAATTCAATAATAAATGCTTTATATTTGTCTATAAAATAAGCTTTTCTCACAGTTTAATATGGCATTGTTTTGATTGACCCTAGGCAGTAAAATTTTATTGCAAAATTACATTTAAGATTGTAATTATCATAGAAAACGAATTCTAAAGCATTATTAACTAAAGTTATACTTGAGAAAATAATTTGTGAAATTCCAGAACTTAATTTTATGTCACAGGTTAAAAATATTGTATTATGAAAGAGAAAGTTAAATGTCAAGTGAAAAACTCCTACAACTCAATAAGAAAAAGACAAGCAACCAAATGGAAAAATGTACAATGTTTATATCAGGCAATTCATAGATGTGGATACACAAATATCCAATGAACATATGAAAAGATGTTCGACCTCACTTGTATCAGGAAAATCCAAAATAAGACAATAATGTGAAATCATATGTACCCTTCAGAGAAAGAGAGAGCGGGCGAGAGCAAGAAAGAAAAAGAAATATATAACTGACAAGTCATTTCATCCCAATAGTGAGAACTCTGATAGCCATTTCAGCTCCAGAGCTTCCCAGTGGCTTCGGCTGAGGCTGTCCAGCCTTCACTGGCAGCTCAATTTCTCTCTCTGCCCTGCTTCCTTCTCTGCCCTTCCGCAGGTGTTTTTCCCAAGGGCCCTCCCAAATAAACGTTCTGCAGACTAAACTCTGTCTCTGTGTGTCCTTCCCAGAGAACCCAAACTGCAACACTGTTCTTTCTATTATAAAGTGATTTATGTTCTTGAAAAACCACATGTCCTATAAAAATGAAAACTGAAAATAGCCAGGTTTCTGGAAAGAAATAGAATTAGGAGCAAACCACTCAAAACCTAGGCAATTCTATAAGTGGAGCAACAATGAAATCAACAATAATTGTAATTAAAATGTTAACCCAGTTAAATCTCCAACCACAACCAAGTCCCTGAAGCTTTAAACCCTAACTCATGCTTCCTTCATCAAGATGTGTGCCCATCAGGGCATTTGCTTCCAGTGGAGAACAGTCTCATAAAAATTAAAAAGAAGGCATATTACATTGCTATTTTAATACTCTGTATTTAAATTTTTAAGTATCCTATTCTGAAAAGTTTCTTAATTAGTGTTATTTTAAGTGTTAAAGTGCCACAATTAAGCTATTATTTTATCTCTTTTATAATTTTTATTTTTAAACCTTGTTAACATTTGTCTCTTGTTCATCTCTAATAAACTAATTTTGTGGGGGAGGGGGGGAGAAAGTTTAGCCTTCTTTATCAATTATCTTTTTTTTTTAAACCCAGGAGAAAATATACCCCGCCCCCCACCAGCTTCTTTATCTGCACTCATGCTTTACTAGGTAACTTAAATGTGTGCAAAATGAGGCAGCTTATCCACTAATTGGGCTAAAGGATGGCACTCCTGGGATAATGCTTTATGTTTTGTACTTTTTTCTTATTAAGGCCTTTATATGTTGCTAAGGCTTTCTTTAGCTATGAAAAAGCTTGTCCTGATCACTTCAGAATATTAAGATGAAAAAAAATCATGTAGGAACTAATGTGGCCTGTGTTCCACTGTTATCAATCGTCAGTTCTCACTACAGATACAAGACTTAAAAGAGACAGCTGTATGAGATTTTGAAAAAGAAGAGTCTATTTACATATTATCTCTATTAAGATTTGTAAATATGATCTATACAGAGGAGAAATACTGGAAAAAGGGAAACCAAGAATAACAATGATACTTTGGTACAAATTTGGAATAAGTTGTAATAACATAACTATGACAAAATTTATTCAAATCTGGACACTTTAGACTCTAATCCCTGTCACTAGAATTGCTCCACCTTATCTATTCACTGTTAGTTGATCAGGTTTACTATCTGAGCTAGTCTTCCCCACTGCTTTTGTATTTCAGTTCATTTGGTGAATAACCGTGCCAGGTAGAGTGAAGATCCCCTTCTATTGTGTGTCCCAGATTTGCTCTCTGGCATCCAACATTACAACACAAATAAAGGCAGCTTGGTGCAGTAGGAATAACTTATATTTGAAGCCAAAAGACTTGGATTCCATTTCCAGCTCCACCACTTACAATGTGGTCTTGAGGGTAAGATTAAATAACATACAAAAATAGCAAGACTGTTGATGCCACTTTCTGTGGCCTCTTGAACAATGACCAGTCTGCATTCCTGAAGCACTAGTCTCAGCATAGATGTTCCTGTTTTAATTTTTATAGGTTGTTCCCATTGTTCTTTCCCTATCACTTAACTACCAGACAACAAATATTAAAAACAATAGACGTATGCATCAGGGACCAACCAGATGTGGAGAAAGAGATGTGTGTACCCTATCTGGTGATGCGCAGAAGTTGAAATGGATCTGACAGCCAGGTTTGGAGGCAGGGGACAGCTTGCCAGGGTTCTCTAACTTAAAGTGACTACAGTCAACATTAAAAAGGATTGTGTATAGGCTGTTCTACTCTAGCAAGCAGCTCATTAGATTTGAGATACCAGTGAGAATTGAGCTATGTCTTTGGTGGAAACTCTGTGTAAGACAATCAACTTCCTTGCTGGGTCTTGACATCTAGATGATATTTACCAGCGAGAATTCTTAAATTGATTGGGCTCAGTGTTTTTGTTGTCACTTACTTCTCTATATTTATATTTTAAAATTTATTTGTTTCTCAGATAATTGATTTTTCCTCTCCTAAGGGTAATATACATATATTTTTTTTGGGGGGGGGGTGCTTTAGATGGAAAAAAAAAGTTCTGATTTAAGTACTATCTGTTTAATGTTGATAGGCACCACAGAAAGTAAATAGACATGAAAGTCACCACAGCATGTTGCTACAAGCTATGGAGAATAATAGCTATATATGACTCTCAATGCACACAGTCAGTTGTGTAGGGAAAGTAACATTATTTTTGTTGTAACTGAACTTAAATTTCATTTTGAGATTGCTATTCTTCTGGGTAATGGAATCACAAGCTCAATCCATTTAAGTACTCTCTCTCATCCTCTTTTCACCCATCTAGGGAACTCACTGAGTACCGATGTCTGGGAGAGTGAGATCTGGTCTATATTGTCATATCTCCAGCTAACTTCTGTTGTGATCAGTGGTGATCATCAAACTATATACAAACAAAAACAGCACAGGCACAGACAGTCAGAATGGATGTGTGCAGTAAGTGCTCAGTGCAAGTGAACAGAGTGTGCTAACTGATGACCTTGCTCTTCTGGTCTTCGATTCAAGTTACAACTGCTTTATTTTGTCCCCATGACAAAATCTCTTCAACTTTCTGTTCTACATCTAAACGTTTTCTCAAGTGTGTTAAATACATTATACTATTCTTATCCCCCTTTGGGTCATGGAAAATGGTATCTTCTCTACTCTATTGCTCCTGAGGCTATGGGGGAGTTTATAGGCCTTGCATCATCTTGGATTTTACTCAAGACTTTGGGGGCTTGATGTCAGAGGGCTACCTGCCTTTGACTTTCACATCCTTATCAAGGTTTGTTTGATTGGACCAGGTTAGTGGTAAGGGTCAGGAAGAAGAAATGGTCAGATCATTTTCAGAAATATAGCTCATCTTCTAATTTTATTATTTTATATTAAACTCTCTTCTCCTACCCCAGTCTAAAGAATCTATTTAATAGGGAGCACCTTAGCGTGGCCCTTCATATACATTTTTATAGGCAAAATTTTTATGATCTAAGTTCATCAAAGCTCTTATGCTTTACTTCTGACAATCAAGGGACATTTTTCTACATCTGTTGTTTTATATCCACTGAGACAACAAACACTGCCAACTAAACAGGAGAATGTCCACAGCATAATAAAGAATATCAAGAATGGGAAATATATTGGCTACCATATATTTAAAATATTAATCTACTATAGCTGCTCCAGGCACCTGACTTATCTGTAGGAATATAATGAATATCTCATGTACAGGAACACCTTTCTTTCTTGATAGGCCACTCCCTCTTTGGAACACTCCAGTAAGAAGTTGTTTGTGATAATGGTTGGAAATCTGTCTCGGTATGACTTCCACAGGGGGCAGAATCTATTCCTACTATTCCTAAGACAATTAATATGAAGGGAAAAGAAAACAGGTGGTCACCTCTTGGGATGGTTAATTTTACGTGTCCAGTTGTTTCGTCAAACACAAGCTTGGATGTTGCTTGGAAAGTTTTTTTTTTGTTGTTGTTGCTATGATTAGCATATACAGTCATTTAAATTTAAGTAAAGGAGATTACCTTTAAATAATAAAGAGGGGAAAACTGAGGCTCCCAGAGAAGGAAAAATTCTGCCTCAAGACTGTCATATTAGCTCTTGTGCTAATTTCCAGCCTGCCAGCCTTCCCTGCCAATTAGGGACTCAATGCTACAAAATTAACTCTTGCTGGAATGTCCAGCCTGCTGGCCTGCCCTACAGATTTCAGATTTTCCAGTCCCACAATCATGTGACAAAATTCCTGAAAATAAATCTCTCTCTAGGGAAATTCATAGCCATAAACACCTATATTAAAAAAGAAGAAAGAGCTAAAATCAAAGACCTAACAGCACATTTGAGGGAATTAGAAAAAGAACAACAAACTAACCCCAAAGCAAGTAGAAAGAAGGAAATAACAAAAATTAGAGTAGAGCTAAATGAAATTGAAAATAAGAAAGCACTAGAAAAAATAAACAAAACCAAAAGCTGTTTCTTTGAGAAGATTAATAAATTGACACACCCTTAGCTAGACTAACAAAGGAAAAAAGAGAGAAGATGCAAATACATAAAATAAGAAACAAGGAAGGAGATATCACCACTGACCCCACAGAAATAAAGACTATCGTAAGAGGATACATTGAAAAATTGTATGCTGACAAGATGGATAATTTAGAGGAAATGGACAAATTTCTAGAAATCCAGAAGCAGCCTACACTGATGAAAGAAGAAATTGATGAACTCAACAGACCGATTACAAGTAATAAGATAGAATTAGTCATCAAAACCTCCCAACTAAGAAAAGCCTAGGAACAGAAGGCTTCACAGGAGAATTCTACTAAACATTTCAGAAAGAACTAACACCAATCCTGCTTAAACTCTTCCAAAAAATAGAAGAGAAGGGAACATTGCTTAACTCATTCTTTGATGTGAACCTCGCCCTAATACCAAAGCCAAAGACACCACAAAAATGGAAAACTATAGGCCAATCTCTCTAATGAACCTAAATGCTAAAATCCTCAACAAAATACTTGCTAATCATATTTAACAACATATCAAATGAATGATACACCATGACCAATTAGGTTTCATTCCTGGTATGCAAGGATGGTTCAACATAAGAAAATCAATCAATGTAATATACCACATAAACAGATTGAAAGAAAAAAATCACATGATTATCTCTACAGATGAAGAAAAGTACAGCACCCTTTCCTGATAAAAACACTTCAAAAGATAGGAATAGAAGAAACTTCCTCAACATGATAAAGGGCATATATGAAAAACCTACAGCTAACATTATATTCAATGGTGAAATCTTAACTTTCCCTCTAAGATCTGGAAAAAGACAAGGATGCCCATTATCACTGCTCCTATTTAACATTGTGTTAGAAGTACTTGCTCGAGCACTTAGGCAAGAAAAAGATATAGAAGGCATCCAAATTGGAAAGGAAGAAGTAAAAATTTCACTATTTGCAGATGACATGATCCTATACATAGAAAGCCCTGAGAAATCTACAACAAAGCTTCTAGAGCTCATAAATGAGGTCAGTAAAGTGGCAGGTTATAAGACTGATGTGCAAAAATTAATAGTATTTCTGTACACCAATAATGAGCAATCTAGGGAGGAAATCAAGAAAAAAATCCCATTTACAATACCAACTAAATGAATCAAATACCTAGGAATAAATTTAACTAAGGAATTTAACAAGGTAAATGACTTGTACACAGAAAACTACACAACACTCTAAAGGAATTCAAAGAAGACCTAAATAAATGGAAGAATGTTTCCTGTTCATGGACAGGGAGACTAAACATCATTAAGATGTCTATCCTACCCAAACTGATTTACAGATCTAATACAATCCCAATTAAAATTGCCACAGCATTTTTTACTGAATTGGAAAAGCTAACTATGAAATTTATTTGCAAGGGCAAGGTGCCTGAATAGCAAAAGACATATTGAAAGAGAAAAATGAAATCAGAGGAATCATACAACCTAACTTTAAAACATACTACAAAGCTACAGTGGTAAAAACTGTATGGTATTGGCACAAGGATAGACATACTGACCAATGGAACCAAATTGAGAGTTCTGATACAGATCCTTGCATATACAGTCAACTGATTGTCGACAAGGCAACCAAGTCCACTCACCTGGAAGAGAATGGCCTCTTCAAAAAACGGTGTTTGAAGAAATGGTTATTCATATCCAAAAGATTGATAGAGGAACACCATCTCATACCTTATATAAAAATTAACTTAATATGGATCAAAGATCTAAATATAAGAGCCAAGACCATAAAGACCTTGGAAGATACTGCAGGGAAGCATCTACAAGATCTTGTATTAGGAAATGGTTTCATGAACTTTACACTCAAAGCACTAGCAATGAAAGAAAAAATAGATAAATGAGACCTCCTCAAAATGAAAAACTATCGCACCTCAAAGGACTTTGTCAAGAAAGTGAAAAGGCAGCCTACTCAATGAAAGAAAATATTTAACAACCATATATCTGATAGGGGCCTAATATCCTACAAATATAAAGAAACCCTGCACCTCAAAAATAAAAAGACAAATAGCCCATTTAAAAAATGGGCAAGTGATTTAAATAGACACTTCTCCAAAGAAGAAATACAAAGGGCTAAAAAGCACATGAGAAGATGCTCAACATCACTAGCTATTAGGGAAATACAAATCAAAACTACTATGAGATATCATCTTACAACCATTAGACTGGTGGCTATTAAAAAAACAGAGGACTACAAGTTATGGAGAGGATGTGGAGGAATGGGAACCCTTGTCCACTGCTGGTGGGAATTTAGAATGGTGTGGTCATTGTGTAGGACAGTCTGGCTGTTCCTTAGGAAGCTAACTATAGAACTGCCATATGATCTAGCAATCCCACTACTGGGTATATACCCAGAGGAATTGAAAGCAGGGACTGGGACAGATATGTCTTCCTGCCAATGTTCATAGTGGCATTATTCATTATTGCCAAAAGTTGGAAACAACCCAAATGTCCATCAATAGATGAATGGATAAGCAAACTCTGGTACATACATACAATGGAATATTACTCAGTTGTAAGAAAGTATTAACACATGAGTTAACCTGGATGAATCTTGAAGACCTTATGTTGAATGAAGCAAGCTCGGCACTGAAGGGCAAATATTACATGACCTCACTGATATGAATTAAGCAAATTGAGCAGACTCACAGAGCTAGAGTCTGAAAGATAGGTTTACAGGAGACAGAAAGGGAGTAGAGGATTGTAAGCCAATGCCCATATGGGCAAAATCTACAATAAGGTGTAAGGGTGTACTTGTGCAGTGGATGGGCATGACAGTGATACAGTGATGCTATTGGTTTGGGCAGTGCTGGCCTGTGAGGGGGATAGGGTGAGGGGGTGGGTTGCACTGTCCATTGAACTGGGGCAGGGTCTGGAGAGAGAGCAGATGAGCTCAGGGGATTTGCAGGTATGTGGTTGAGATTACAACGTTGAAAATATTCTTTTGGCAAATATGGCAGTGGAGGGTTACTGGTTTAGGGTGTTGGATATAGGGGCATGCGGGACAGGGCACACCTAGAGCAGGCTTCTAAAGAGTGTGTGAATGTTCATCCTGTCATAGTGCGTTGTATCAGTGGATGGAAATCCACTCAATTAACGGAAAGGTGTTGGACTCTCATCCTGGGGCATCCTGCTATGTTCTCAAATAGAGAGTTTGGAATCCATCACGAGCATAGGCAGTGCTTAATATGGGAGGACAGGCTAGTATGTCAGGCCTTCAATGTTGCAAGTAACTATGAATCTTTTTCTTCAAAGAGTGAAGCTTGATGATTGCTGTGGGTACTGAAGGGAGGGGGAGGAAGGAATAAAATAGATGGAACATGGAGCATTTTGGGGGCTTTGAAATTCTTCTACATGACCTTGCATTGATGGATACAGGCCATGTTAAATTTAATCAAAAATTTATAAAAGTGTATGATCTAAAATGTAAACCATAATGTAAATCATTGACCATGATTAATAGCAATGCTTCAATATGTGTACATCAATTGTAACAAATGTACCACCCACACAAAATGTTATTAATAGGGGAAAGGGGGAAAGGGGAAGGATGTTGGGTATATGGGAATCCCCTATATTCTATACATGACTTTTCTGCAACCCAAAGCTTCTTTGAAGATAAAATGAAAAAAAATAAGACACTGGGGGATAAAAGAAAGAAAATGTCACTGTACATACAAGACAACAGATCTTACAGTGATGAAAAACATAATGCCAAAATTTATTTTTTTTAATTTTTTAAAATTATTTTTTATCCAAATTCTTTTTAATTTTTTGTATTTTATTTGTCATTTTTAAAACTATCATTATTATTTCATTTTCTTATTAATTTTATATGGTTATTTTGTTAGCTTCATTTTTTGGGGGGTAAAGATTTATTTATTTATTCCTTACCCCCCACCCCGCCATTGTTTTGCACTGGCTGTCTGCTTTCTATGTGTTCTTCTGTCTCTGCTTGTCTTCTCTTTAGGCGGCACTGGGAACCAATCCTGGGACCTTCTGGAGTAGAGAGACGCTCTTACTCTCTTGCACCACCTCAGCTCCCTGGTCTGCTGAATCTCTTATTATCTCTCTTCTGTATCTCTTTTTGTTGCATCATCTTGCTGCGCCAGCTCTCCATGCAGGCCAGCACTCTGTGCGGGCCAGCACTCCTCTGTGGGCCAGCACTCCTGCATGGGCAAGCACTCCTGCATGGACCAGAACTCTGCATGGGCCAGCTCTCTGCTCGGGCCAGCTTGCCATGTGGGCCAGCTTGCCTTTCACCAGGGGGCTCCAGGAATAGAACCCTGGACCTCCTATATGGTAGAAGGGAACCCAATCGCTTGAGCCACATCTACTTCCCTGTTAGCTTCATTTTTGAAGTTTTGGATCACAGAAGGGTTACAGCTGTGTCAGGAGAGGATCCTTGGTGAGGGGTGTCAGTGATGGGGGATACATGAAAGAAGGTTCACCTGGAGCATACCTAGAAGGCATATAAGAGTTCAAGCATTCATGGGGCATTGTCACAGTGGGTGGAGACCCACACAATAACTGAAAAAATATCCAATTACCATCCTGGGGTGTTCTGCTACATTCTCTAATGGGATAGCAAGAATCCCCCGAGTACAGGAGCGGTGACTAGTGATGGAGGATGGACCATTGATGGGCCCTCGATATTGATGACTGTATTTATGAACTTTTTCTTTTGAAATTGAAACTTAATCTAATAATATAGGTTGCTTAAGAGCTACCTCTAGAGAGCCTCCTTGCTGCTCAAATGTGGCCTCTCTCTAAGCCAAACTCAGCATATAAATGCATAACCTCCCCCCCAGTGTGGGACATGACTCCTGGGGATGAGCCTCCCTGGCACTGAGGGAGTACTACCAAGCCCCAACTAGCAATGCAACTGGAAAAAGACCTTGTCCAAAAGGGGGAAAGGGTAAAGACAAATGAGTTAATATGGTTAAGAGACTTCAAAGTGAGTGGAGAAGTCATTCCAAAGGTTATGCTTATGCACATCTCAGCAGGATCTCATTGACTGCCATAGTAAATATTGCCTCAAATAGTGGGGCTCCTGAGGGATCTGGAGACATCCACACACTATAGGCCAGGCAGACAGCTCAGGAGTTTGGCACATGACAGTGGGCCCTACTTTGAAATTTATGCTCCCCAGAGTGAGAGTTGGACTCAGTTGTGGTTTCCCTACACATGGCTCTTCTGCCCCTTTTATTTGAACCTATAGTTCATACTAGAGTTAATAGGTTTATGTCCAAGAGACTTAAATCTTTGTGCTTTCCATGTACCAGTCGGGCTCTGAATCTCAACAGAGCTGCAAACCTACTCTCCTGTTCCTTTTACTCTCCCAGGACAGCTAACAAGGAGATGATGATTGACAATGACCATCCTAAGGAACCAAGAAAGTCTATAACTGTATGTAAGATAATCCCATCCATCTGCCCCATGGGATCCAAGACCCCTCTCAATTAGAGGTGGATGGTCATCACTATCCCAGAATCCTCAGGATTGTGGAATGAATGATGGACTAGAGTAGACTTCCTGTTATTCTACTATAGACTTATTTTCATTCTAACAATGGAAGAACTTTTATCATTAATGTGAAGGCAGTGGCCACCAGAGGTTCTGAGGGGAAGGAGAGGGGAAAATAGATGTAATATGGGGGCATTTTTGAGACAATGGAATTGTCCTGAATGACGTTGCAATGACAGATATAGGCCATTATATATCTTGTCATAATTACAAAATTGTGTGGGAGAGGGTTTAAACTATAATGTAATCTATAATCCATATTTAGCGACAATGCTCCAAAATGTGTTCATCATTTGTAATAAATGTACCGCACTAATGAAGGATGTTGTTAATGTGGGCAAGTTTGGGAGAGGCAAGGAGTGGGGAATATGGGAAATCCCAACATTTTTAATGTAACATTTACGTAATCTAGGCATCTTAAAAAAAAAAATCTCTGTGAATATATGAATAACACACATATATTCATTATATACACATATATACACATATATATGTATATACATAAGTATATACATTCATATATGCATGAATATACATAAATACATATATGTATATATATGTGTGTGTATATGTATATATATTCTGTTGGTTCTGTTTCTCTGGAGAACCCTAACTGATACCTCCCTGCCTTAGTGCTTTGCTCTAGGTCTTCCTTCGGACATCATGCTCTGTTCACAACCTTAACAACCCAAAGGCAGAACCCCACACCAATGTTTAGAAGGAAAATTTGACCTTTTGGAACCACAGTGTTTTGTGTTGCTCTGCTACCATCCAAATCCCTACTCAAGATTCCTGATTAGCAGTGCAGGCAGACAACTGTTTGATCAATATGCCTTAACTTCCAAATAAAAGATTTCAAGCCCAGTGGCACATGTTTGAGGGAGATATACCTGTCAGTGGAATTTAAATCCCTCCACAGGTCAATAGTATGAGGTTTTGCATGCTATACATAGTCTGGTCCTGCCTGCATCTCCAGGCTCTCCTCATACTCTATTTCTCCTTGTGCCTTTTCCACTCTGGACAACTTGGCTTTCTTTCAATTTCTCTTTGCCATGCTTCCTCTTGAGATAGGGCCTTTGCTCTGCTGTACCCACTCTCAGAAATGATTTTTCTTTTCCTCTTTATGCAATATTAACTACCTTCCTTCAGATTTTAACTCAAATGATGTTTCCTTCCAGAAATTTCCCCAAGTTCCCTGAAAAGGTCCTTTGTCTTTGCCTTTTCACAGTCACTGATTTACATTTCTATGCATGATTATTGAATTATTTATTTCTTCCATTCTATCTTTAGTGTCCATCATGGAGCTGGCAAAAGATGGGCACTACACAAATACTTGTTGAATGAGTGAAAAGATTATACCTGTATATACAACTAGACCTGAACCCAATTATTCATTATGTCCTTCTTCACTCTCCCCATCCTCCTTCTATCTCTATGTTTCTTTTTTCTCTTTAATTGCAGTTCCTGACTCCAGCCAGGACTAGAATCAAATAATAGCTAGATAAATGTGTGCATTTGTTTTTTGGGTTTTTTTTTTTCCTTAATCCCAATTACAGGCTGTGGCGATGATTATTCTATATAGTTACCCAGACTTCTTTTAATGAGCAACATGAATCTGTAGGAAAATATTGTTTCCCTGGGTTGGGATCAAAGATCACAAAGATGGGCTGCAGTAAACCTAGTGAACATCTTTTTCCAAATGCCAATTTATACTGCTTTGTAATATTTATAATATATCTTGTTTTTGTAATAATATAGCAATTATGGGGAAAAATGATAACTCATAGCTCTAAAAAAGTATAGTGTTCAAATTGGCTGGATGTTATTGAAAAGTTTATAATAACAACTTCTCTTGTTTATATTATCTGTAGAAAACATAGCGTATCTTCAGATTAGTTGTCATTTTTAAATCCTTTGACATATAACTTCCCTTCAGATGTAGCCATCTAGATGACATCAAACATTATTGAAATGTATCTTCACTTTTCATGGGAATCAGATATGTTAATTTGAACAGCAAAGGCAAACTTCAACAAGCTCCTGATTAAATTTTTATAACTGGTGATGTTTTCTCAGCGTAACTTTTTCATCAACACATTTAGAAACCCTACTAGGAGCTAATATTCAGAGAATATTATTTATCCTAACTAGTTGCCTCTGTAGAAAGATTCTTGTCATCTATTCTGTTGGCAAACTTTTAAATGATAATCTTGTTATTCGGGTCACACACACACACACACACAAAGAAATAAAAAACAAAGAAAGGAAAAAACTAAGCCTGAAAGATAAAGTTTATCCCTATAAACTAAAGTAAGCTAAACAAAAATCATAGTTTATTTGAAACCGAACACAAAAAGTAGATGAGGCAGATTTCTTTTATGATGCAGATATTTTGTTTATAACATAAGTTGCATTACCAAGAATCCACATACCAGTACAGATATGGAAAACTGTCATGCAAATAATTCAATTCCACCAAAATGAATTGAAAAGATATAAAATCACCATTTGAAGCATTTGTCACTTTATCCCTTCTCCAGTATTGCTTATTTGGGGGAAAGGCTTTTTTGGCAGTTTACATTTTTTCTTAGCAAAAAAAATAAGAAATTTATCCTATAAGGAAGCTACGGCAATTTGTTCCGTGATTTTGTTCAGTGATAATTTAAGATGGATACTGTTGAAAGCAAAACAGTTAGAATTCAAAATATCATTTCTGCTGCTTGTATTATTTTCCTAAAGTAATCTATAAAGGTAGTTTGTGAGCCAGCCATGAATTTTGCGGGCCTAAATACATCCCTTTTTAATCCATATTCCAATTTTATATGGTGTGATTTAGGGCAGATGACAATGGTAAGGTCAGAAGCAGGAGAATGGGTTTTTGGAGGTGGGGTGCAGCCAGAAGGTTGGAGGAGGGCACTGATGATCAAGGTGGTTGTGTCAGAAATGCAGTTTTTACATAAAAACTCAAGATTGCTGTTGCTTCTCCCTGAATATGTTTGCTCTCAGATTCTGAGTTTTGAAAAAATGTGAAATCTGTGCATTAGAGAATGCTAAATATAATTAACATATTACAGATCAGTGACCTCTCTGTGTGGAATAATTGGTATCTATACAAATGAAAATAAGTGGCTCTCTGCACTGACCTCTGTTCTGATTAAAATTAGAAAATGTATTTTGTTCTTCTATTGGACAAAATTGTGATTAAAACACACTCCCTCTGTTTGACTTCTAGTTTGAAAATTATTTAGTATTTTCAGCCACGGTCTTTTAGGCAGAAATACATTTCAACAAAGCTAATGTGGTCCCAGCTAGAATGCCTGGTATATTGACTGAATAGCAATTTAAAATGCTAAGGTTATATCAAGTGAGAAAAATAGAATGTGTGGCTTGTTTTGGATCATGGAACATTTAAACGCAGGAACTATAGTAGAAGATCAGTTATTTTCACTGTGATTTGTTCGGCTGACCTTTGGCCTGAACAAGTCAAAAGGAAAACCAGACTAATGGCCTTGTAGCTCAGAGAAAAAGAAGTCCCTAACCAAATTTAAATTTTATGAACTAGATACAAACTTGTTTTCCATAGTTGCATTATATCCAGCTGAGTGGGAACCAACAATATACTGTGTTGTTGTTGTTGTTTCTTCCCCCATTCTTTCTTTTGTCTTTTAACCACTCCTTGGAGGAACAGAAGGCAGATGCCCAACTACCATGCCAGACAGAGCTGGATACCCCTTAATCTTGATGTACTGAAATGGGATACCCCATCGAGGCTACTGCCTTGTGAATTCTCTAGGCAGAAAGATAAGTTTATGAGGCTCTGTCCTGCTAGGACATTAGAGATGATGAAGAGGGCAAAGACAAAAGGAATCATTGATTAATTTATTCTTAATTCATACAATTATGGTGCCCGACTCTGGGATAGACAATACAGAGGCAAAGTCAACAAAACCAGGCATGGACCATGACCATGTGGAGTTTACAGACCAGTATGAGTTAATAACAAAATAAATTGTATTATGAGCATGAAATTGCAACACCTCACGAGCCCTATGAGAAAAAGCAAGGCCAATTTGACACAGTGTTTTACAAACAATAGTATATTATTTTCTAATTCAGTAGGCATGAAGGACATTGGCCACGTTCAGAATAATATTAAAGTCTAAGAAAGGGCATATTTCATTGTTTTTCCTGACTCTGGTGAGGGTTTTGTGGTTAATGCAAAAACACAAGGGGTGAAATTTTTAACTGTTGAGTTTTGAGATTTCTTTATATATTCTAGATACTTGTCTTCTGTTAGATACATGTTATGCAAATATTTCTCCTGTCCATAGTTTGTCTTTTCATCCTTTTAACAGGGTCTTACAGAAACCAAAGTTTTTATTCTCATGAATCTAATTTATCAATTTTTCCTTTTATGGATAGTGCTTTTGGTGTCCTAGGTAAAACCAAACTAGTTTTGACTAATCCTAGATCCCAAAGATTTTTATCCTATATTTTTTCCTAAATGATTTTTGGTTTTATATTTCAAATATATGTACATGACCTATTTTTAGTTAATTTTATATGAAGTGTAAGGTTAGGTTGAGTTTCATTTTTTTTTTTTTTTTGCCCATGGATGTCCAAATTCTTCAGCACCATTTGTTCAAAAGGCTATTTATTGAAATATTTATTTATTGAAAGGCTATTTGTTGAAAAGGCTTTATTGAATTGCTTCTGCCTCTTTGTCAAAAATCATTTGGGCATATTTGTGTGGGTTTCTCTATCCTGTTCCATTGATATGTGACCATCTTTCTCTAGTATCACACAATCTTGATTATAGTAGTTATATAATAAAGTCTTGCAATTGGGCAGATTGATTACTCCCAGTTTATCTTTTTTCAAAATTGTTTTAAATATACTGAGTTTCTTGCCTTTCCACAAAAATTTTAGAATAAACTTGTTTATATCTAAAAAAAATCTTGCTGAGATTCTTGCTGGGATTTTGATATCCCTCCTGAATATAGATGCAAAAGCTTTAATAAACATTATCAAATAGAATTTAGCAATATCTAAAAATAAATATATATCGTGACCAAGTGTGGTTTATTCCAGGAATGCAAGGCTGGTCCAATATTCAAAAATCAACCAATGCAATATACCATATTACAAGATTAAATAAGAACATTCACAAGATAATATCAATAAATGCATAAAAATTTGGTAATTTTTAACACCCATTCAGGGCATGGATTTCTTTGGGTTTATCTTGTTTGGGATTCCCTCAGCTTCTTGAATCTGGGGCTTGTGCATCTTGCCAAATTTGGGAAATTTTCAGCAGTTATTTCTTTGAGTACTTTTTCAGCAATACTCTTTCCCCCATTTCCTTCATGAACACCAATGACAGAAATATCAGATCTTTTGTAATAGTCCCACAGGTCCTGAGACTCTGTTCATTATTTTTTCTAGTCAGTTTTCTCTCTGTTTACACTGGGTAATTTCTATTGTTCTATCTTCCAATTCACTGATTCTTTCTCCTGTCTTCTCCATTTTACTGTTAAGCCTATCCCTTGATGTTGTATTTTTCAGTTCTAAAATTTCCCTTTGATTCATCTTTATATTTTCTGTTTCTTTTCTGAGGCTTTCTATTTTTTTCAATTGCTTCAAGCATATTAATAATTCTGCACTAAAGAATTTTAATCAAAGCTGCTTAAACATTTTTTGAGATAGTTGTAGCATCTGTCATCTCAGTATTGGCATCTATTGCTTGTCCTTTTTTTTTTTTTTTTTTTTTTATTCAATTGAGATTATCCTGGTTCTTGGTATGATACATTTTTTTTTATTGAAACCTGGACATTTTCATATTATGGCATGAGAGTCTGGCTCTTATTTCAGCCCTCTGTTTTGTCTGTTTTTCTCTCTCAGTGCTCTGGCAGGAGTAGGGGGTTGCTGCTTTGTTACCGTTAGCTGAAAGAAGAAGTCTAAGCTCCGCTCATCCTTCATTGACACCTGAGGATAGATGGGGTGGCCTTTGTTACTGTTGGGTGAGGTGAGGGTTTTGGCTCCTCACGTCATCTCCACTGACACCACAGTGGGGGGTGGTCTCACTACTGGGTGATGGTGAAAGTCCTAACTCTCCAATAGGCCCCTCTGCCACCCTTTGAATGGGGAGCAAGAAGGGTGCTAATTGCTGCCTCATTACTGACAGATGAGGAATGGAATTTCAGGTTCCCCATGTGATCTCCTCTGACACCATGGTGTATGGGGTATGGCGGGGAGGTCTTCCTGGCTCCTTACTTAGCTTTTTCTGACACCACCCCATTGTGTGTGCTGGGATACCTCGTTAGAGCCTTATGAGTGTGGCTTCCCACTTGACCTTTGCTTGTGTGGGTGGGGGTGGGGCTACAATTTATCTATGGTGTATGGAATAGAGTGGTTGCAGTCTAAAAGTTTTGTCATGCTAGTCTTCCCTCTTCCTGCATTTCGATGAATGTGTTTTTATTGAGCAAATGCTCTCTTCTTAGTTCAATAAATAAAAGAGTATAATTAGCTCAGAAAGCAATTTGGACACACCCAGAATATATACCCAGAATCCAAACACTTTTCCTTTCGTTACTGCTATCACTGTGTTCCAAACCAGCACCACATCTAATCTGAATTATCACAAAAGTCTCATGATTGCTTATTCTTTTGGCTCCCAACTGTCTATATCCAATTTTGCAGTCAAAGAGATACTGATAACTGTGCTTAAAATCTCCCAATAGCTCCCCATCACTCATAGTAAAAGCCAAAGTCCATACGATTGCCTACAAGGTCCTGCACTTCTGCACCTGCCTTCTACCTCTGACCTCATCTCCTCCAGTTTTCCCCTCACTCATTCTGCTATAGCTGTGTTCGTCTCCATGCTGTTTCTTTCACACATTGGGCACATTCTCACCTCAGGAGCATTGAATTTTCTCTGTCCTTTGTCTGGAACACTCTTATCCCAGATATCCTCATGGCCGGCTCCTTCACTTTCTTCAAATCTGTGCTCAAATGTTACTTTCTCAGTAAAGCCTCCTCCCCACCGGTATTGAACACTGCAACTCTCCATCACTCCCTCTACTCCCATGATTCCTTTCTTGCTTAATTTTCTCCATAGCAAATTCCCCTTCTAATATACAATATAATTTATTTATTTACTTTGTTTATTTTCTGCCTCTCCACACTAAAACTTAGTACCATGAGAGATATGGTGTCTTGTCTGATTTTTCTGTCCACATCAAGAACAGAGTCTGGCACATAGTAAGTGCTCAATAAATATCTGTTGAATGAATAAATGATCACATACTCTGGCATCAATGAGGCAGAAATATCTTCATGACACAGCAATAGTTCTGGTACTTTGATCGCAGCTGTGGTAATATGAGGTCAACTCTAGTAGATGTTCCTTCAGAAGCATTTATGCATGGATTCCTATTCTAATTCTCTATTTTATTTAAAAGAAATTCTTTCTCCCTTGGCTTCTTTCTTCCATTCTAGACCCAACACTAACCATATGGTTTTTTTCAATAATCTCCAGGTTAAGATAAAATAAGATTAAATCTGATTGGTCCAGTAAACTGACAACATGCCTTGGCTTAGCAAAACCTTTAGAGCAGACCTCATTCCAGTCTGCCGTGTAGCCTTGGTTCAGCTCTGGGTCAGAAAACATATCTATTCTGCTTAGGGAACTGCCTAGGATTGTTCTTTAAGCAACAATTTGTGAACAAGTAAAGGCCAGGGAGGAATATATTCTTCTCTAATACAGTAGGCAATTCTGTAGATTCACAAAAATGTCTGTGGATTTAAAAGTAATATCCTCAAATCCTTCCTATGACTGTTACACCTGTGTACAAACTACTCAGCCCACCCCTTGGAACATGGAAACAGAATCATGGCTCAGCAGTTATCAAAGGGATTCTTGGCCTTTTTGATATTCTGGGCAGTATAAGATTTAGCTCTTTAGAGAGCTTAAGAGTCTATACAATAAGTCTCAAATAGTTTGATTTAATCCAACTTTTATTTTTGAAATGAATTGAATTTCAATACAGAATAAGCAGAAAGACTTTCCTCCTGCGTTTCTGTGTTGTCAGAAAAGTGACAAAACCTTGTGCTTTGAAGCATATCCTGGAGGGTCCCCAAAATACCCTTGGGAGTTCTTAGGCGGTAGGGAGTATTGTGTCTCATATCTATGGCTCCACTACAGTGCTTTTCTGAGCTCTCTTGAAAGTGTACAAAAACAAAAGGAAAATGTCAGAACCAACTGTCACTGGTGTGACTGGTAAGGTACAGCAGTTCTGACTCTGCGGGGATTTCTGGTAGAGATGTTTTTCTAGCCCTACTCAGGGAAAAACTGCTTCCAACACACAGGGCCTAATTAGGCTTATTCTATAATCTCACTTTTTATATAACATGATAAATGCATTATAAACAAACTGTTCAGTGACAAGCAGCTTTCAAAACATAACAAAAATATGAGAAAAGTAATATTAAGTATATTTTCTTCCCTAGGAAAATTCTATCACGTCCAACAGCTGTTTGTTATCATGTTGTTTGGTGGGCTTTCTTCCACCCATTTCTAGAGATGAAAGGAAAAAGCTATTATGAATAAACCATGATAAAATTACTAAATCCCAAAGAACTAATGGAATGATTTAATAGCAGTATATTTAATTTTGGAGAAATGGAACCAATTTCAAATTTCAGCACGGGCTTTTGTTTTTGCTTTTCTTCAGAACTGCTGCTTTTTCCTTATTGAACACAAGGTACCGATTATTAAGCAAACATTTATTTACTTTTCATTGAACATCTCCAAAAGTAGAGCCTAAGAGTTTGCCTTTTGTTGGTGACACATAAGAAGGTGCTATTAAGCAAAATACACATAGAAATAGCTGAGCTTTTTCTGTTCTTTACCTTACAGACCGATTCATTCACAATCAAGGAAGTTTTAATTCCCCTGACTAGAGTGTGACATTACCCAAATTGAAAGGAGGTAGATTAAATAGTATGGTGTCTGAGGTAGACAGATTATCTGCTGATGAGAACAGAATGACAGGCAATTACCAGGTTTTTTCATTTTCATTTGCCCAATTATCTTTACTTGTTTAATTATCCTCAATAGAAAATGAGGCCAATAACATTTCCAAGAAAGAAAATTGTATCATTTTACTACAGCGTATATTGATAAATAGCAGCCAAATAAAATAATCAGGACCCAGCAGATCAACATTTAAAAATTAAAGTTTATTATATTGTTTTGCTAATATTTAGTGTACTTACTATCAGAGTCAAATAAGGGGCAGTCATTAAACAAAAGCCTCAAAAGTGTTGTGCTCAGTATCTTTGCCCTTCCTTCCCTCTGGCTCTTAATAACCCGCTGGGGCTACAAGTTCCTGAGGAATGAAATACTAAGAGGCCCAGCAGCCAGCATGAGATAATAATGCAGCTCTGCTAACTGCTGCTAATGGAGAATCTGAGGCTTCTTAGACATAATTCAGCTCATGCAATCTATTACCGTCAATGCAACCGCACTGAATTGGAGCTTTTTGAGGGCAGAACTGTATGATGCATTCTTTTTTATAACCCCAGTGCCTAGAACAGCACCTGCCACATTATAGGCAACAAAATTTTGGCCCAAGTGACTACGTGTAAGAATGAATCGCCTTTCTCATTACACATTATACTACTCCATTTTCTCTTCTGACATTGTCCCTCTCTCAAAAAAAGGTACACTTTATATAACTTCTCTAGTATAAAACTGAAGACTGAAAAGTAGGGCAGTGGCAAGAAAGCATGTGCTGTGATTTACTTCTGCAAAAGAATCCCTGTTCTTTGAGGAGAGTGTTTCTAAGTAGACCAGGTAGTCTAAATATAGGTCTTTGCAAGCAGTAACATGTAACTACTACATGGTCCTGAATAAAATACTAACCTCACTCATGTTTATGTTCCTTATTTGCAAACTCCAAAGGAGGGCTGGTATTGTAAATAAGGCAATGCATAAGCAGCAATTTTTGTAAACATCAATGCACCATTGTGGGATAGTAGGTATGAATGTGTTCTATAATACTTTTTGTACAAGAAATGGTACCTTGCTTTGTCTAATTAAATAAATTCTGGCTTCATGCCCCTATTTTTCAAGACTGGGTGAAATTGAGTTCTTGGTGTGTTTGGAAGCACCTCTACCTCCTCAGAGGGACTCTTTCATGTTGCCTTGGTCAGTGGTCCATGGTAGTTCTTGTAACATCCTTGCTCCTTCTGCTGCTCCTTGCTGTTGATCTGGTTCTCACAGGAGTCCTCTCTAAGGTTCTGCCACAGAGATCTTTGCCACCTCTCCCAAGGTGTCTGTGCTTAAAAACCTGCCTCCATGGACATTTCATAGTTGACACCCAATTTGAGGCACCACGTATAATTGGGACACAAATATCTGCCTCTCAAAGACACCCATTATCACCATCTCTCCATGCTTAAAAAAGTGCTCTCTCCCTCTCTCTCTCTCCAAGTTTCCCTCTTCAACTCCCAGCACCAACTTCTCTCTGCCCACCTCTAACTCAACTCCCAAAGCAAAAATTGGAATGGAAATGTCCTGGAATCGGGGGCTAGGAGCTTGAATCTTTCAGTTTCAACTTTCAGAAGCAACAGCCCTAAGCAAGACCTTGAGGCAAAGGAACCCAGACTCAGAAGAGAAGGTCTTGGCTGCCTTCATGGAATAAGGAAGGGAAAATACCTATAGCCCAACTATAGCAGCAAGAACCAAACACAAACTAAAACGTCAATAAATTAAGTAGGCACATAGAGTACTGTTATTGGTGCAGTTTCAGATATAAAACACATCTTCAGGATTTCACCAATGGTGTTCAACTGTCCAGCCATAAAGAAGATTCACAAGGGAAACGGATGTGGCTCAAGCGATTGGGTTCCTGCCTATCATGTGGGAGGTCCTGGGTTCGTTTCCCAGGGCCTCCTGATGAAAGTGAGCTGGCCCGTGTGGAGAGCTGGAGAAACAAAAAGAGACAAAGAGAAGAGACAATGAGAGACACGACAAACCGGGGAGCTGAGGTGGCTCAGGCAATTGGGTGCCTTTCACCCACATGAGAGATGGCGGGATCAGTTCCCGGTGCATCCTAAAGAGAAGATGAAAAGAGAAGACAAGCAGACACACAGCAGACAGTGAACGGACACAGAGAGTAGACAGTGAGCACAAAACAAGGGGGGGGGGTATAAATAAATAAAATAAATCTTTAAAAAGAAGATTCACAAGGTAGCATGGCTTTCCTTTTAAATCCACCACAGCTCAGAACCTAACCCTCATGCTGCTGGTTCAGGGTTTGGATGCTGAATCATGATATAAAAGCTCACAAGAGTCTAATTAAGGAACAAAAATACCCAATAATTAATTTGAAATTGTAAATAAAAGACACCTAGCCAGATATTTATTCAAATCTGACCGGTAAATTCTCTCCCTGTAGACAGTCCACACAAGAGATCAAATAATGTCTTGATGAGCATGGACTCAGAGCAAAGGTAAGTCTCTCATTTCTTCTATCACGGCAACAAGGAAACGACAGCCCCAGAACCAGGACCTGAATTGGGAAATTGCCTCTGAAATGATTTTGATGTTCATTCTCCATGTTTTCCCTTTCTTCTTCTAGGCTTTTTTGCTAATCTACCTCTTCCTCCCCTTTGACTGATATTTTGTATATTTAGATATACCAATGCTTTCAGTCTAGCTGATAAATTTGACCTAGACGGGAAGTAATCTTTAACAAGTATCATGAAAAGTTTCAGGTGTTCCAGAAGGAATTAAGATTAATATAACAATCACCTATGTATCTACCACTTAGCTTAGGAAATAAAACGAACCAATATAGTCAAAGCTACATGTACTTTCTGCACACTCTGAATGCATTTCCTTCCCTCTCTTCCAAAAGTAAACAATATCCTGAATCTGGTGTTATCATTTCCTTTAACTTATGCACATTTCCACGACCTAAGTGTGTATTCCCAAACAAAATTTAATATGGTTTTGTGTGTTTTTAACGTCATATAAATATCCTGTATATATTTTATGAAGTTTACTTTTTTCTCAATATTATATTTTTGATCTATATCCATATTGATAATTATAGCTCTAGTTTATTAATTTATAGCTGTGTAGTATACCAGTTGTATTAGTTTCCATAACAAGGTACCATAAATTGAGTGGATAAAAGCAACAGAAATTTATTCTCTGACAGTTCAGGAAGTTAGAATTCTGAAATCAAAGTGTCAGCAGGGCCAGGCTCCCTCTAAAAGCTTCAGGGAAGAATCCTTCCTTGCATCTTCCCATCTTCCGGTAGCTGCTGGCAATGCTTAGTGTTACTTGGCTTGTAGCTGCACACTCCAGTCTCTGCCTCTGTCTTCTCATGGCCTTTCCCCTCTGTGTCCATGTCTCCATTTCCCTCTCACTTCTCTTATAAAGACATGAGTCATTGGATTTAGGACCACTCTAATGTATCATGACCTCATCTTAACTGATTACATCGTGCAAAGGCCCTATTTCCAAATAAGGTCACATTCTGAGGTTCCAAGCAGACACAAATTTTAGAGGGAGCTATTCAATCCACTAAACCAGTATAAGAATAAAAGATAATATTTGTATCCATTCTCTTATTGAAGAACATTTAGGTGGTTTCTAATATGTTTGTCTTTATGCACAATGCTGTTGTGAACATTCTTGTATAAATCTTCTTTACATGTACAAGATTTTCTCCAGTGTATGAACCTGTGAGTGGAATTGCTGATAAAAAGGATATACACCACTTTAGCACTATTAGACATTGTCAAATAATTCTCCAACGTATTAATAACAACATAAAATCCAACCGACATATGAGTTTCAACTGTTCCACTTTGCAGCCAAAATTAATCTCGTCAGATGATAACATTTTGCTTTTGCTAATCAGATGGGTGTGAACTATTTTGCTTTTGCTAATCGGATGGGTGTTAAGTATATCTTATTATGTAAATGTTCTTTTCCCTGTTCATTAGTGAGGTTAACCATCTTCCATAAGGCCATTAGAGTTTATACATTTATGAATCAACTGTTCATACTTTTTGTCTATCCTTCTGGCATTTTGTTTGCCTTTATCTTACTGATGCATAAGAATTATTCAGCTATCCTTGATTCTGATCTTTTATTGATTATATCAATTACAAATATCTTCTCCCATTCTGTGACTTGTCTTTTAGCTTTTTTAATGGTATATTTTTAATAAACTGAAGATTTCTTTTGGTTGTTGTTGTTGGCCACAATATCTTTTGCTCATTTTTCTATTGGGCTGTTTGTTTTTTCCACATAGAAAGGACGAATTCACAAAATGTCATTAAGGGGCAGGTCAAATGAGGTTTCATGAATGATATACCATTTAAGCTAAATCTTAAGCATGAGAAAGTTTGCTTAGGCAAGGGGAGTTAAATCACAGAGTCTTGAAAATATATGACATGTTTAGTATTCAAGTGTGGTTGGCATATAGGGAACATTGTAAATAAATAAAATTCAAAGGTGTTTGGGAGCAGGGCAGGAAAGACATAAGATGCTTTGTTAAGTAATTTGAAGTAGTTTGGCCTTTTATATAAAAATTGGTGTTTATGATTTATTGATCCAAAGATCATATTACATAAGTATCACCAGGGCTGTTAGTTAAAATGCAGATTCCCAGTCCCTAATACTGAATCAGAATCTTTGGAGGACTCGTATCTTTACTCTTAACAAGATCTCTAGGTGATTTTTTATTCTCATTAAATTTTGAGAACAAATGATCTAAGTGATAAACTTAATGAAGGTTTTTAATAGAGGAGTTCTATGAACTGAACTGTGTCTTACCTGCACTCTGACAGCAACCAAAAACTTGAGGAAGAGAGGCTAATTAGAAGCCTGTTTTAAGTGAGAGATACTGTGAGCTTGGATGAGGGCAAAGGAAAATGAAAATGGATGTAGAAATTGAATTTTCAGGCTTTGGTCTCCTGGTTGGATAAAGTGTAAGGATGAGGGATGAGGAAGAGGGAGGAAAGTGTTTCCTGTTGTTCTCCCATCTCTCTGCTCTTAGAGCCTTGATGTTGGCTTTATCCTGAGGTTAATATCAAGATGACTGCAGCAGTTTCAGAGTCAAATCCAAGCACAGAAATGCCCAGAGAGAGGAAAGGAAACAATTTTCCCCTGTGGCTCTCTTACAACACCTTTTAACTGATTATGTTCCTCTTTCTTGAAGTCTCCTCCTCAACTGGGAATAGACTCAATTTCCCTTGAGGCACTTGGCTGAATGAGAGAGGGGCAGATTCATGAGCAAAATCGGGGTACTGTTATTGGTAGAAAGAAAGGCAGGGTGAATATTGGTTTGGCCATTACACTAGAATACACATTGTAGGCTTACAGCAATATATGCTGGAAAAATAGTACAAGGGGTCATTTTGAAAATAACAGCACCACACATTTTGCATAATGCTCACTTCTACATTTTATTAGCCCACTAGTTCTTCATAATAGATTTGTAAGGTAGATTTAAGTAGCTATTATCCCTGATAAATTAGCTAGACTATAAATCTGTTTGTTAAAACAAGAAAAGTTGGAGTTGTAGGCTTTAACTTTTTCATCATGCCTGTCAGAAAAAAGGCAAAGTGCCAATGATTCTTTACTGAATGGCCTACTAATCTTACAAGTATTTATAGTGTTTAAAAATGCTGAGATGACAATTACAATATTATTACCAGGTCAAGTAAGTTAACCAACCAGAATTTCAGGTTTGTCTGTCTATTTGTTTGTTTGTTTGTTTGCTTGCTTGCTTGTTTTTAGGTATGTGGGAAGCTGGTACTCAACCACTGAGCCACATCAGCTTCCCTGAGTTGGCTTTTTCATTTGTTTTGCTTGTTATTTGTTTTTGTTTATTCAGGAGGCACCATGTGGGAAGCAGGTGCTTAACTGCTTGAGCCACATCTGCTTCCCTCAGTTTTATTTTTGAAGGTTACTATCACAGGGTATGGCAACAAAATCCAAACTCTTCAAAATTTTACAAGAATTTTGTCTTCAAATGATGCTTCCAAGGACAAATTTATTTTAAGAGAGAGAACTGAACAAGTTGGTAACAGTTATGAATATTCACACAAGTCTCCTTGTTGCACAAGAAACAAGATTGATATTCTTGTGAATGTTCTCAATTTAATACCTTATCAAATCAGACTGTTTGAATTTGTTTTATGATGCAGAAAGTTCTCTCTATCTCTGTAACTACAGGAGAGACGGATATCTCTTTATCTCTTTTAAACTCCTTTTGTTAATTGTGAAGACTTGCAGATTTTTAAGATCAGGTTCTGGAACTCCATTACTTTGATAAAAAGTAAAAAGCAGACCTAAGAACTCAATTTTATTTGCAGAAATGGAATAAAGAATGAATAGGATTTTACTTATTAGCAATGAAAGAAGTATATAGCATTAATCTTCCACATTCTGATTTTGCAAATGAAGAATGTGTTATTGTCACAAGAGTGGTGAAATTGACAAAAAGATGTCAATAGGCACAAGCAGAAGTATACCTTTCTTAAGGTAATCAAAGGTTTAAAAACTTTCAGAGCAGAGGATTGCAACAGTACTCCTGCTCAGAGGAGCAAGTTTCTCTGCTCTCCTATCTCCCCTACTGTCAGTGGCTGAAACTACTGCCCCCCGGGTTAGAGTTTGACTATCCCACTTCAACATCCCTTTTCTTTAATTTGTGCTCAGTGTTGAACACTGTGGCCACTTGATTTAGGTCTTTTCTGGAACCTTGTCTTCCAGGACCTTCTGAGGCTGAGTGAATTAGAGCATAAAGATATTGAAACCATGGTCCTGAAAGGTGACCTACCTTTCTGGATTGACCTCATTTGGCTTCCTGTGTGGGATAATCTAATGGGAAAGAAACAGGAGGCAGAAAAAGTCTCAACCAGAAAATAAAATGTGAGGAAGTTTAATTGGAATTGCTTTAAGACTGGAGGGTGCCAGAACTGGAAAATGGGGCACAGAGTAAGGGAGAGAATTTAAACAAATCATAAGAACTGGGGAGTAAATTCTGCATGGAAACCAACAAAACAGATCAAAATTCCCAAAGAAGAAACAGAGGAAAGGTAGCTTTCTACTGGAGATGAAATAATTACACAAAAATTGCAATTGTAAAAATTGTACCACATATCCAGGGCAAGCATCAGATGAAGAACTGAGAAAATCTCATCAGTTAAGCTCAGGCCATTCCAAAGGTCCAGAATAAGTTAGACTAAGCATCAGAGAAGGCAATGCACAATAAAACACTCGGCAAGAAAAAGAAACTGATATCCAGAGTGTTAGAGTTTCCCCCTTACAAAGCTTGCAATGATTGACAGCTTATAGGACTGTGAATCAATGCCCCTGTGGCATTCCAAGACCTCCTAACCCACTCACCCCTGGCCATTTGGCTCCAGGCTGTACTTGGTTTCCCCACCTATTGATGTACTGTATAAATTCATATCCACCACCCTCCATGGAAGGGCTGAAGTCTCTCTTCAGACCCCAGCCATGCCAGCAGGGGGGCTGAAGTCTATTCTTCAGACCCTCTCTGTTGGGAAAGCTTCCCAATAAACTTCCTGCTTGCAATCATCGGTCTCTGTGTCCCAGTGAATGCTGTTTTTCTCTAACAGAATAAACTCATCAAGATAATCAGATGCTTAGTCATCAGCAAAAAATTACTAGCCATTCTAAGAAACAGGGAGATATTGTTCAGTCAAAGTAACAAATTAAAAATTCACAGGAGACACAGAATTTAAAACAATTAAATAATTTCAAAGAAATCTAAATCAATTCATGTGCATGAAGGAAAATATGCACAAAGAGATAACGGATATTGAGAAGACAATATGTGAGCATAAAGAAGAATTTGAAAGAGTAAAAAGAAACATAACAGAAATCATGGGGATGAAAGACACAATAGTAGATATTAAAAATACAATAAAGGCATACAACATCAGATTTGAACAGACAGAAGAAAGAATCAGTGAACTAGAAGTCAGGGCAATTGAAATCTAAGAGTGAGAAAAGATAGAGAAAAGAACAGAAAAAAAAAAAATGAGCAGTGTTTCAGGTATTTGAGTGACAGCACAAAGCATGCAAACATATGCATCATGAGTGACCCAGAAGGAGAAAAAAAGGGAAAAGGAACAGAAAGAATATTTGAGGAAATAATGGCCAAAAATTTCCCAGCTCTTATGACAGATATAAATATCCATGTTCAACCTACTCCAAACAAAATAAATCCTAATAGTCATACCCCAAGGCACATACTAATCAGAATGCCGTATGCCAGAGACAAAGAAAGGATTCTGAAAGCAGCAAGAGAAAAGCAATTCACCATATCCAAGGGATCCTCAATAAGGCAAAGTGCCAATTTCTCATCAGAAACCATGAAGGCAAGAATGCAATGGTATGATATATTTAAGCTACTGAAAGAGAAAAACTACCAGCCAAAAATTCTTTATCCAGCAAAACTGTCCTTCAAAAATGAGGGATAGTTTAAAATATTCAAAGATAAACAGAAACTGAGAGAATTCATCAACAAGAGACCTGCCCTTCAAAGATTATTAAAGGGAGTTCTGCAGGTTGAAAGGAAAAGACAGGAGAAAGTGGCTTGGAGTAGAATAAAGAAATGTAGATTTTCAGTAAGGATAATTAAAAGGGTAAATGCAAAACCCAATAGTACTGTATCCTCAATATACAACTCTACTCTTTAATTCTTATAAGAATCAGAATACAATTGAACAAGAAAGAGGAATATTTCCTGATAATGGATGTGCAAAATATAAAGTGCTAAAATGGGCCACAAACAACATAAAGAGGGGAAACAGAAAGATATGTAAACAGAGAATGTGTATGCTACTGAAGCTAAGTTAATATCTTTTCAAATTAGTAGGTTATAGACGTAGGTTGTATAATATAAACCCCAGGATAACCACAAAGAAAATATGTTAAAAAATGCAGACACAGAAATGAGAAAGGAATCAGAAAATTAGATCACAAAAGATCAACTGAACAGAAAAAGAGGTTGCTTAAAGGAAAAGAGAGAAAAAAGGTATAACATAAAAATCAAAGGGCAAAATGGCTGAAGTACTGCATTTACAGTAATAACAATTGAAAAGCATGATCCAAGTATATATTGTTTACAATAGACTCACCTAGAACCAAGAGTAGAAGTAGCCTGAAAGTGAAAGAATAGAAAAAGATATTCCATGCAAATAGTAACCAAAAAAAAAAAAGAACTGGAGTGGCTATGTTAGTATTGGACAAAATAGACTAAGTGAAAAGCTGTAATGAGGCAAAGAAGGACAGCTATATATTAATAAAAGGGGCAATCCACCAAGAAGAAATAATCATAAATATTTATGCACCTAACCACGGTGCTCCAAAATACACGAGGCAAACACTGGCAAAACTGAAGGGAGAAATAGACACCACTCCAATAATAGTCGGAGACTTCAATACACCACTCACATCAATATATAGAACATCTAGACAGAAGATCAATAAGGAAACAGAGAACCTGAATAGTATTTTAAATGGACTAGACCTAACAGACATACAGAACATTGTACCCTGAAAACAGCAGACATACATTCTTCTCAAGAGCACATGGATGATTATCTAGGATATACCACATGTTGGGTCACAAGACAAGTATCAATAAATTTAAAGAGATTGAAATTATACAAACCATCTTCTCTGACCATAATGGAATTATGCTGGATATCAATAATAGGTGGATAACTAGAAAATCCAAAAAATATATGGAGGTTAAATAACATACTCTTAAACAATCAGTGGGTCAAAGAGGAAATTGCAAGGAAAATCAATAAATAACTTGAGAAAAATGAAAATGAGAACACAACATGTCAAAACTTTTGGGATGCAGCAAAGGCCATGATGAGAAGAAAATGTATAGCCCTAAGTGCTGTCATTAGAAAAGAAGAAATACCTAAAATCAAAGACCTAACTGCACACCTTATAAAAAGAAAACTAATCCCAAAGCAAGCAGGAGGAAATAAATAACAAAGATTAGAGCAGAAATAAAAGAAATTGAGAATTTAAAAAAATAGAATTAACAAAATGAAAAGATGATTTTTTGAAAAGATCAATAAAATTAACAAATTCTTAGCTAAACTGACAAAGAAAATAAGAGAGAAGGTACAAATAAATAAAATAAAAAATGAGATGGGGGCATTGCTACTGACCCTTCAGAAATAAAAAGGATCATAACAACTGAATGCCAACAAATTAGACAATCTAGAGGAAATGGAAAAATTCCTAGAAACACAAACAACTTACACTGACACTAAAAGAAAGAGAATACCTCAACAGAACAATTTACAAGTGAAGAGATTGAATCAGTCATCAAAAACCTTCCAACAAGGAAAAGCCCAGGAGCAGATGGCTTCACAGGTGAATTCTAACAATCATTCCATGAAGGATAAATACCAATCCTGCTTAAACTCTTCCAAAAAATTGAACAGGAGGGACAACTACCTAGCCCATTCTATGAGGTCAAAATCACCCTAATATTAAAGCCACATAAAGATACTACAAGAAAAGAAAATTATAGACCAATTTCTTTTATTAATATAGATGCAAAAATCCTCAACAAAATACTTGCAAATCAAACCCAAGAGCACATTAAGAGAATTATACATCATGAATAAGTGAGTTTTATCCCAGGTATACAAGGGTGCTTCAACATACAAAAATCAATCAATGTAATGCTGCACTTTCATAAAACAAAGGGGAAAAAAATCACATGATTATCTCCATTGATGCAGAAAAGACATTTGTCAAAATCCAGCAAGCTTTGTTGATAAAAACACATACAAGAATATGAACAAAAGGAAACTTCCTCAATATGAAAAAGGTCATATATGAAAATCCCACAGCTAACATTATATTCAATTATGAAAGACTGAAACTTTTCCCTCAAACTCTGAACCAAGACAAGGATGCCCACTGCAACCACTGTTAATCAATATTATACTGGAAGTTCTAGCCAGAGCAGTTAGGCAAGAAAAAGAAATAAAATGCATCCAGTCTGGAAAGGAAGAAGTAAAACTCTCTCCATTTGCAGATTACATGATCCTATATATATAGAAAGTCCCAAAAAAACTGCAACAAAGCTACTAGAGCTAATAAATGAATTCAGCAAAGTGGCAGGATACAAATCAACATGCAAAAATCAGTAATGTTTCTATACACTAGTAATGAGCATGCTGAGGAGGAAATCAAGAGAAAAATTCCACTTAAGATAGCAACTAAAATAATCAAATATCTAGGAATAAATTTAACCAAGGATATAAAGGACTTGTATCCAGAAAACTCCAAAGCATTGCTAAAACAAATCAAAGAAGACCTACATAAATTAAAGAACTTTCTGTATTCATGGACTAGAAGACTAAATATCATTAAGATATCAATTCTACCCAAAATTATTTATAGATTTTGTAAGAATTCCAGTAGCCTACTTGGCAGAAATGGAAAAAGCAATTATCAAATTCACTTGGAAGGGTAAAGGGCCCCAAACTGGCCAAAAACATCTTGAAAAAGAAGTTGGAGTACTCCCACTTTCTGACTCTAAATCCTGATATCTCTATTTATCAGCCTGTGAACCACACTAGGGAAAGAAGGGCCCCTAGGTGCAACCAGTGCTGGTCTGGGTTTTGCTCTTGGACTGTTGGCCTCTTGGGGAAGCTTCACACATCTCAAGGCCACTCTAAGAAATTTAACCACATAAGTAGAGGAATTAGTTTACAGTAGCATTAGAGGCTACTCGGATCTCCATAGACACATTAGCTAATGAAGTCATGGACAATCGTATCACCTTAGATTACCTCCTAGCTGAACAAGGAGGATTTTGTGCAGTAGCAAATACTTCTTGTTGTACATGGGTTAATACCTCAGGTCAAATAGAAAAAAAATGTGCAAAAATATATAAATAAGCCACATGGCTATATGAGATAACAATCCTTGCAAGCACTATTTGGAAATCCATAAAAACCTATCTTCCAAATATGACTTGGCTTTATCTTTATTCCCTAATTAGCCCCCTAAGCATTGTCCTTCCCCTTCTCTTAGTTGGACCTATGATTTTAAACTTACTTGTTAAGTTCATTACTCAGAATGAACTGTTTTTATGTCAACTATGCCTCAGGACCCAAACATACCAGCCCATCCCGGAATAACAATCAGGAGTTAGAGAATACAACTATAAGCAAAGCAGTTCCATTCCTCACCCCTTAATCAACAACCCTAATCACCTTGCAGCAGCCAGAGCAGTTGTCTTCCTGATTACCTCAAGATCTGGAATGGTCAAAATTCCATGGCACCCTGGGCTTGATGTCATAAATTTTTCTTTCTCTACCCTTATCTCCACTCCTATTACAACTACTCTAACTTCCCTTTTGCTGCACCTTTACCACAAACTGCCTAATACTAACAGAAACCAGCCCAAACTGGCTTGTAGAAGTTCCTCAACCAAACACAGGCACACTTAACCACCAATCATAACCTTAAGCAACCTTTCCCCAGAAAACTCCCTGCAGAACATGACTAGGATGCCATTTTATGAACATATGATGTATAACACGGCATGTGAGACACCTGCACATGCTCCCATCATCACACCTGTACAATGAGCCATTCTCTACCCATCCAGACCACATAAAATCCCACTCAACCCCACAATCAGGGAGACAGATTTGAGCCTTGTCTCCTGACTCCTTGCCAGTTGACCTGAAAATAGAACTCTTTCTTTTCTCAAAATCTTGGTGTTATGGTATTTGACTTCTGTGTACATTGGGCAGTGAGCCCATTGCTTGGTAACAATATCAACTTGGTAATTAAAAATACAGTAAGTGATATTGTCCCTAATCATCTGATAGTAAGACTTAGAGTATGGATGATGTGGAAATAATCAAGGGATTAATCAGTGGTCTTTTTAAGATAGCTTGTTTAATATTTATTTAAAATATCTCCAAATGTCTCACCACATATTTTCTTTTTAGTAATCTCCTTGAGGTACAATTTTATTCTTTTGCTTGTATTTCCCCTGAACTTATGATTATAGTAACCAATAATTATATGCAAATTTAGTTTTCATACACATATAAAGTATTCTAAATGGAGATGAAAGAAGTTTATGCATTTGTGAGAAATTTCAATATTCATCTTAGAGGATACTGGTTTTTCTTTTATCTCTAAGAATATTCTGGGTGGTATGGAACAGGTTCAGCCCCAGAGAAAATATCAATGGCTCTTGTCTGTTGTTCACGCTGACAACTGTAGCTCTCCCTAGTCTACACTATTTTAGCACATATTTCCTACTGGAGAAAAGTTAACTGAAAAATGAAACCAAGATGTTTGTGGGTGTGTTAATTAGATTTGATTAACCTGTAATAGAAAAATAAAAATAAGAGTGGCTTGAAGGAAACAGAAATTTCTGTCATTGAAGTAGTTAGTAAACCTTTATTTATTTTAGTTGCCTCATCTGTAAGATAGCATCATGATAGTATCTATATTATAAAGTGTTGTGGTATTAGATTGGAAGCTCTTAACCCAGTGTCTGGCATTTATCAAGTGATCAATAAATGCTGGTTGTCACACCACCTGATTGTCATGATTCTGTATGGAATCTTGAACTCATTCTCTACTAGCTGTCATTTTGTGCATACCCTGAACTTCTGCCCTTGTAATTGTGCCTCACTTATCAAGGCCGAATTCTATCTTATGGCAACTTCTGGACTCTGCCCCCACTAATCACTGTCCATCCTCTTGTACACAGACTGGCTCAGAATATGAACCTGCTGCCTTGGTTCAGGTACCCATTCCTGGTCCAGTTCGCCATAACTTCCTAAGCAATGGGAGCTGTGAGTGGGGTGATTTCTCCTGGAAGGGGTTAAAGGGGATGGCAAGCAGCAGTAGGAGTGCAACTTCTTCTGTATTCTTTCTTGCTCCCTTTTCTCAATTTGGTGATTTCTGTTTCCAGTGTCTTAACATAAAGTGTCTGTTCTGTTAATCAAGTGAAGGCAAAACCTCAGAGAGATTTAAAGCATATTTCAAAACTAATTATCCTGCCTTTATTCTGTCAGATATAAGCCTTTTAATACCAAAGGGAAATGAGTTATAACTCCTATTCTTGAGATTTGAGTTGAACTTTTTGAGACTTTAAGAAATTCTCAGCAAAAATTTAAAGACTTTGGAATTCATCTGTTTTCTAGTCACAATTTTTCTCTTTATTTCCATGTGTACATGTTTTGGGTTGAAACATGAAAACTTATAGTAATAGTCTTTCTGAAATATAAGAACTGACAACTGCCACAGGTTATGTATATATCCCTTAATAATTGTGTGATAATCAGTAATGTATAGCTTCTTAATGCACATTTCAGAGTACCAGTTAGCTTTTATATATACAAAATAGCACTTAAAATGCTACAAGGGGCTTAGATTTCTGCTTCTGGTCAGGACGGAATAACATCTTGGATTTACCCTCCCACTTGTGTATACCCTCCCACCCAAAACAAACAAAAACATGGACAAAATATATGAAACAATGGCCCTCAAGACATTGAACATCAAACAATGAAGGATGATGAGTCTTGAAACTTGGGAAACAAAGGAGATAAATCCTACTATTGCTTTATCTTATTGTCTGGAGAAAGTTTCCAATTCCTGGTGTAGGCATAGGAAATCTAGATTTAGTCCAGTGGTCTCCCAGAATAGAGGAGATGGAGCTTCAGTTTTAAGAGAAGCCGAGAAAACTAAAGTATGCAAGGCAGAGTGCTGAAGAGGAGAGGGTTGCAAAGAGAACTCTGGAGATCTCTGAAGGGTCTCCCTTGATATTCAGTTTAGTGCCATTCATGCATGCGAAGAAACTACCCAAGCGGAGGGAAAGATGTACCTGAAAAGATTCTATTCGTAGAAAAGCATTTACCCTTAGTCACAGAGCCAACAGTTAATCAAGAAGGATTTGTCTTTTTTTTTTATTTTTATTTTCCTATTGTCCAACAGAAAGGAATTGTGCTGAAGAGTATTTGAGTTAACTTTGTTATCACAATCTATATTGTACAGTTTATTGCACCATAAACATTAATAAGAGAATAACTGGTAAAAAGCCTTTATTAAATTTTTTTTTTTTTGTAATCTGGTCTCACAAAGTTTTGATCAAAGGAAGATAATTAAATTTCCAGAGAAGTCTAACAATATGCCCATATTCCAGGGCAAGGGCAGCCTTGCTTTTCTAGTATTCTCTCATTTCAAATGAATACTGTAGTCCTGTGGGAGAGGACATACTATTTCAGAGTCCCCACATGGAAAAAAGCAAACACTGATTAGTGTTACTATTTCCTTATTTGGACCTTCTCAATGTATTTGGCAAACTATAGACTGTATAAAGCGGAAAAAATCTTAAGAGAGCATCATATCTACATTCTCACTTTTAAATTTTCCTTTCTTCCTGTTAGAAAATATAATGAAATTCCCTTAATTATAATGATAAAAATATAAAATACTTAGGATTAAATTTAAGAAATGAGAAGATTCTATATGAAGAAACTTCCCAAACTGTCACATCATGTTCTTGGATGACTGTTTACTTACAATAAAAATCTCCCTTTCCTTGTCCTCTCTCTTTTTGTTTTAGATTTGGTTTTAGGCAGGTCTTAATGGTGACATTTAACAAAGTGATTGAATTCAACTGGAATATTTTTAAAATATATTAAATTTTGCTAATTAAAAAATTCTGGCACTGGTGCCAGTACGCGAATTAATGAAAGAGAAGAAATAAACCTAAGAATTTGATATATGATAAAGAGGACATTCCAGATCATTGGTTTGGGGATGAATTATTCAGTAAATCATCGTTAAGTAAATTAATGGATAATTGATTATTCAATGGAATAATTGGTTAAAATTTTGGGGGAAAATTAATGTTAGATTTTTCTTACACCTAAATAAATCCTAGATGATTAAATATAAATATGAGACCAAAAAAGGCAGCTACTTTTATAATTTTGTGGTTGGCAATCTTCTGAGCAGTACACAGAAGGCAGAAACCACAAAGGAAGAGTGACCTATTTTAAAAGCTTTTCTATAACAACAGAAAAACAAAACAAATTTAAAACAAATGACAAACTGAGGGAAAAATTCAACATATATTGTAGATAATATGTAAATATCCTTAACATATAAACAGTTTTCACATAGGATTGAGGTAAAGATCCTACAAGAAAAATATGTGAACAGCCAATTCACAAAGGAAGAAATGTAAGTGGTCAATAAACATATGAAAAGAAAATTTAAGTTACTTAAGAAAGTAACTTAAGTAATGCATAGTTAAAATTGGCAAACAGGAATGTACGAAACTAAAGAAAGATGAACCTTGCTTGGCATGAGTATGGGAAAATAGATATTCTCATAAACTGTTAGAGATAGTGTAAATTGTTAAAAATTTTCGGAGGTAAATTAGTGAAATATGAATACATTTAACACACTAATTCTTTTTCGAGGCCTTTCGCCTAAAGAAGTCAGACAAGGAGTCAAACATGTAGAGAAAGATTCTTATAAAAATCAGAAATTGGAAACAAGGTAAATGGACTACAAAAATAATTTTAATAAGTTCTGATATAGCCATCAAAAGGATGTTAAGCAGATACTAAAAATTTTGACATATAACTATATCTAGTTATAATTAAATATAACTGTGGAAATAAATCCACAATATATTGCTAAATAAAAGAAGTTTAAAACAGGTATGCATAACTTTTGAATTAATTTTTAAAACTAATAAAGTGATTTCCATTTGGGACAAAAACTTAAGAAGATTATCCCACTTCTTTTAGTAATGTAAAATTCTCCCATGCCTTATCATCATAAATTTCTTCCAATTATGGTGTATTTCATATTTGTGAGAAAGGGGAAATTTTTCTTTTTTAATCATTGACTTTTGTTTCTATTCAATGTGTTCCAGAACACACTTACACTTTAAATAAAGTGTTTATTTACTTGAGTGTTAAGCATTGTTGGTAAAGTTATGACGTTGTTATCAGTCTGAATTTGTAAAGTGGATTTTCTTTCACATTTTACTATGTATGCTTTTTAAGTGAATTCAAATAACTAATTTTCTTGACATTACTATTTGATGTACGTGGTTGTAAAGTCTGGATTAGAGATAAACCACCACCCCACCAAAAATTATAGGACCATCACTCTGCCAGGTCCCTCTGTGCCATGTGGGGAAACACACATCTCCAGTAAGAGCAGAATCAGTGAGCTAGATCATTGTCCAGCTAATTTACAGGCTCTCTCTTAGCATGAATCAATCCAAACAGTCTAATGGGGTCATCATGAATACTTTCCTCTACTTCCTGGTTTTCCAGTGGGAGACTGTCTACTAAAGTTGGATTAGGAATGCTGGAATCCATTGCATGTAATTGCTTATTTTCATCCTTGTCTGACAAACGAGCATTCTGTTTCCTGGGCTTTCTGCACTTCCCCTTATAGTTGTGGTCTAGTGAGGCGTAGCACATCTGTGTTTCGGAGGCTGCCTAAAAAGAAAGACATGTTAATTTTTCATTGTTAGCCTGTTCTTTAATTTTCATGACTTCATAGTGTGGCCTATGAAAAACAAGTAGCTTGTCTTCTGGGCTTTAACTATCTGGTTTGGTCAAATTTGTCAATTTAGGATGACAGAAGGAAAACAATAGTCAACTCAAGACTTATGAGTTGAAAATAAATCCTAAGAGGAAACTACTTCTTATATTTTTCTTGCTTTTTTCCTAAGAAACTAGATAATTTTAGACAGACTCTCACTTGCCCCATTCCTACCGCCATTTCCACTAGCTCTTGCCTTATGTTGCTCTTACCAAGTAACAATACTCCAATTTGTTAAACTGGCAACAAGGGTGATAGGAAGGAACTTAAATTTAATAAATCATGAGATCTACTTTATGCATATTCAATAATTGTTAATTTAATGGTACCCACAAAAGTCCCCAATTTTTCTGCATTTTAAAAGATTCAGAATTACAAAGATAGGCCTACCCATTTATGTAATTGGCATCTGGCAAAGAATTAATTTTCCCATCTTTCCCATTATTTCCTTCTTTCCTATCTGTCCCCAGATCTCCTTTGAGCTCATTTTAGGTTGTCCTTGCATATCCATTTGCATCCAAGAGGGTCTGGTGGTCCTCCATGGCCCAGAGCAGGGTCAATAGTAGATTGAGAAAGCTGGACACTAGGAAGACTCAGGGAGGCACTAGGCAGGGAAGCAAGACCTTGAATTTAGTGCTGGAAAACCTAGAATTGAATTGCAGCTCTACCTATACTGACCATGCGAAACTGGGCAGTTCTTAAAAACTGTTCTGACCTATGTCACAGTGTTGGTATGGTTTTAAAATAAAGGTCATTTTTATGAAAGCTATAACCACTATCTGAAAGAAAAGGTGGTATTATAGTTCTTAAAATTTGTAGCCTAAAATTTTAGGACAGATATTGAATAAACCTAAAATTTCTGTATTTAGTATTTACCTTTAAGCCTAAGCCAAAATGATATCAATTTAGGGATGGTGGATGAGAAAATAAGATTTGGATTGACAAAACATGCAGCACATTGGTAAACAGCTTCCTATTGGCACTTGTTTCTGTGCTAAGAGTGTAATGTCTTATATTCTCTACCAGGAAGAAGAGATGGTTACTTTGTCTAATAACTTTGTCTGGCATTTATTCCTAAAATAATCAGCCTTAGATCTGCCAGGTATAGGAGCCAATAAGTTCCCTTTTATGCTAAAGTGGTTTGATTTGGGTTTCTGCACTTATAACTGAAAGTATTCCAAATAACACATGTCTGTGCAACGATTGGTCAATTTCATAAAGTGCTGCAGAGTTCAAAGTACATGAGTCCTGAGAAAGGGCCACAAATAGTCCATTTAACAGTCACTTGTGACTTTCAGAGTGCTGTTTCTATTGAGTAGAAGGGTGAAAGATATATTTCCAGAGGTAAAGGAATGTGTATCTGTGGAAAGAAATGGAAGCAATAGAGGAAGGTGTGTTACAGTTTAGGAGTTAGAGGGGAAAATAAGTTGAAGTAAGGTTTTGCTGTTTTGTTTTTGTTTTAAATATTGGGATGATTTGTTCATCCAAAAGAGAGAGAGAGAGAAAGAGAGAGAGAAAGGGAGAGGGAGAAAATAATTCTATCCTAATGGGAAGTTTCCATGATGAGATCCATCATAGCAAGGAGAGTGTTTTCTGTAGTTAGGACTAAACATGGATTCTCCTTCACCATTTAGTCCCTGAGTGCCCTAGGGTATATTCCTTATCCTTTATAAGCCCCTGTAAGGTGGGAATCATAACCCTACCTGCCTCATAGAAATCAAGGGGGATAATGCAGGTAAAGCATATAATACAAGGCCTGACACATTACTACTGGCCAGGAAATGTAGGCTCTACTACTATTTCTAGGGAGTAGAGCGAGGACATAATTGAGGGAACAAGCTCTGTGAGGAGAAGGAAGAAGAACCATTTTAATAGAAATGGATAATATTTCAGCAGCATATAGGCTAAGGATCTGGAATAGCTTTTAAAGAAATTAGTGCTATGTCTGAGGAGGTTGAACTGATTGGGATAGGAAAAGGAGAAACTATCCATTTCCTCTTGGATTTTTAAATGTCTCCACTTAGGTTTTTGTCCTGCCTATCCCCACACATGTTGTGTGTTTATTTCAAAAACTCTTGCCATATGACCAGAGCCAAAGACTTGTATTAAAATTTATACTAATTTTCCTACTTGTAAAATAAGGGTAGGATGTTTTATGTCCAGCTAATTTATCTCATAAGCAAAGGACCTTTTCTCTTTCTGTCTCTCAATCTGACTTATGAACTCCTGATGTCTAGGTCTTGTAATTGTCATACATGTCTAAAATTTTATATTTATCTCTGTGATATACAAACATTTTTCAATCTGAAAAAAATGGCTTAATTGACTATTTAGGAATAGAATCCACTATTACCACTTCATATCTATTGCCTTTGTAATTACACACAATTTTTACTCTTCAAGAGTGGGCCTTGTTTGTTTATTTGCATCTGAATATACCTGCACAATTCAGGTCCCAGACCTTGACATCTAATTCAAGCCACAACATTTCTAACAGGCTGCATCAGATTTGCATCAGAATTCTATGCTTTTATGCCCTTGAAACATGCACATGCACTGTGGCTTGGGCTGAACTTGATTCTTAAAACAGAAAACAAAACTTACCTGGGCAGCTGGTGCAGCTTCTTGTCTTTTATTCAGAGATCTCTCTGGATGGGCTTTCATTTGTTCATAGCAATTTTCATCCATTGGTTCTTGGGGGTTGAAAAGATGGTGAGTTAATATGTAAAAATGAAAAATGCTGACACAAATAAAAATACAATATCCAAACTACATTTAGCTGTAAAAGTAAAACTCCCGTGAATCACTTAACCAGTCTATTTGGTGGGGAAGCAAAGAGGTAAGGAAGCACAAACTATAATCTGAAGTTCAGATGGTGGAGAAGCTTTTTGCCCTATAGCATTAATGATGAGACATAAAGAAGGTCATTTGGGATAAGGACTAGAACATATTAATTTTTTTTCATACCATTGCAGGATTACTCTACTTAAAGTACAAGTTAGGTGCTATAGAGATGCCATGAGTTAAAGGATTGCCAGTGCTCTCTGCTATTTAGATAGGATTGCTGAAGGCGTGTAGTAGCATGAGGCAAGTGCACAAAAATCCGTGATTATGATTTGATTATTTGTTCTATGAGTCATAAATTTTACCTAGAGGCATTTTAAGCCCAACACCTTGCTTTTGAAAAAGAGGGTTTAGATTATAATTTTGTTCCATAAATCAGTGACAAGATAAGCTGCCCTGAGGGTCTGGGTCTATAAAATGTTGGTCCTAAATATCTGGGGCTTTTGTGTAGTGTCCAACTGTCAGAAGATGTGCACTCATTTCATCCTGTGGGGGTATGCTAAGAGAGTCTTCTGATACTTCTCTTCCCCCAGCTATTACTGTTTAAAAGGAGAAGAAAGGGAGGTAGTCACGCACCCCAGAAGACCAGTACCTGGCAGAAATGTAGATTACACCACTTTGGCCCCATAGAGAAAAGGATGTATTTAGTATAATAAGATACCTCATAGTCCTTCAACCCTTTCTGGAAAACAACAGAGTAAAAATCTGTATAGAGTTGTGTTTGCCAAAGCACAGTCCATGGAAAACCTGTATCAGAATCACCTGATAGGTTTCTTAAGCAGCAGGATCCTAGGCCCTACTCTGGACCTATCTGTGGGGTGACACCTGTGCCTACTTAGGTATGGGAATGATAGGTATGGCGGACTATATCCTTGAATGCATAAGAATGTGAAAGTCCTCAAATATTACAGTTGGGCACCATGATTCTGTAAGGCAAAATAGGAAAGTAAGTTATTTTTAATAGGATATTTCTGAAAAGAGTTTTCTGATTTCTTAAGAGGGCAGGAATTAGAAGAATGACACTTTACAATGGGGGGAAAGGAGGGAAAGACAAAATTAAATAAATTCTGCAATTCTATAAAATGAAATTCCCACATTGCAAACTTCAGGAGGATTCCATGAGGTTTTGATGTAAAGGTAATTAGATAAGTATAATACATTATTGGAAATTCCTGGATGCAAGACCTAGAGATCAACAGGAATTAACCCCAAATCTCCTATTATGACTTTAAATGACTAGAAACGCCTGCAGGGAAAGGGTGGGACTACTTGCAAGCATTATCCTGGAAGCTTCTCTCAGCAGAGCTCTGGGAACCTACCAGGATTGCCTGTTTTGAGGACTTAAGGGAGTTTTGTTCTTTGATTGTTGGGATGTTTCAAATAATAAGGGATGCTGGGAATTGAAGAGTACTTGCTATATGGGACAAAAATAAAGTTGTAAACCACTCAGTGGTTTTTTTAGCTCTTCTTTCCCCCACCTGCCATTAGTTTGGCCCTAATTCTCTCCTTAAGAATGAGTTAAAGTGAGGAAAATGAGAGAAAGTGTTCATTGATCCAGATTATTCACTGTTGTTTTGCTTTTACAGAGTAGACAGGGCACAAAACAATTTCTGAAGGCCACTTTCTGTTCTAGAAATAGCTTGATTTCGTAGAATTCTGTCTATGTCAAAATTTCATTTGTAAAAGTGTCTTCCTGTATTCCCATTACTACTAGAGTGAAATGAAAATAATACAGAAAAACAGGATGTTATTTACACTGAATATTGCGGTATATTTTACAATAAGCAGTATTGAAATACATACTAAATAAATTTAATCCATCTTTACCATTGGAATATTTAAATGTTACTGTAATAAAAATAACCCACTTCAAATTCTTTGTGGAATAAAGTGGGGTATTAATTTATTGATAAATTTAATAATTGAAAAAAATAAAACTTACCTGGGACCACATTATCTAAATTACCATAAATTGGTGTGTCTTCAATATAATACTCATCAATCCTTTGACAAGAAAAAAGTAATTTACATTATAAATATTCGCTTTTTACATAGTTCATATATAATTTCTCAGCTAAATTCAATATTGGGTGAACTAGTGCATGTACTTGGTCAGACGATACCTACATCAACAAAGTAGATGGATTTATGTATGTATAAAATTTAGAAGTTTAAAAATGTGTGTATAAAATTAAAAAGTTTTTTGGACCTTCTTTCCGGGAATAATGATAGTAAATACCTCTTCAGTGTCAAGTGCTACTCAAAGTACCTTTCAGATATTCATCGATTTAATTCTCACAACTCCACCAAGTAGACCCTATAGCATTCCCATTTTACAAATAAGGAATCTGAGGCACAGAAAGGTTAAGTAACTTGCTCAAGGTCACAAGACTAGTTAAGTGGCAGAACTGGAATTAGAGTGGAGGTTACCTGTGCCCTTAACTATGGACCATACTGTCTCTTTACTTGCCCAGAGTATCACTCTGAACAATACCTTAAAACAAACTTTAATAAGTAGATATTGATTGACTGATGATTAAAAATAAAAGACCCAAGGAATATTGCATACTCAGGTTGGTAAATACAATAAAATTATTGAGCACCTATTATGTTCAGATGTTGTGCTAAGCAATTTATATACATTGTATCAAAGACCCAAGAAAATTCTGTAAAAATAGTGTTATCGTTCCTATTTTACAGATGAGATTCAGTAGATCAACATACTTTTTCTAGCCTTATATGTAATGTCAGCAATAACTACCAGTTATGAAACCTTAACTCTATGCCAGACTCTCTGCTAAGTGTTCATTCAACCCTCAGACCAACACTATGAGCTGTATTATGCATAAAAGGAATTTGCAATTCCTTAATTAAATTGTCCAAAGAAACACAGCCAATAACTGGTAGTGCTAGGATTGAAATGCAAGTCTGATCCTAAGCCCTAAGCTATGTTCACAGAAACAGGAAGTCATGCAAAAACAGCTGTAGGGAGACAGTCTAGGAGACAATTTAGGGACCACAGGTTTGGCATCTCTGAATCAAGAGAACTGATGGGAACCTACAGCTACTTAATTTTGCTATTTGATTAAATTTTCTTTCAGATTCATCTGAGTAGTCCTATTAGGATTTCAAGAGACATTTTACCATTGTCACCAGACAGAGACAATGGCCCTAGGGACCAGTTTTCACAATGGCAGGCTGGGAACAGAAGAAAATATCAGGCAGTGAGAGTGGCATTTCATAAAATAATACCAACTGCTTTAACTTTGAGATTACATGTCACTGAGAACTAAAGGGAATTGCCTCAAAAGATAAAAGGACTTATTTCAAAGTATAAAATCTATATTTCTCTCCATGCTTCGAAAGGGACACAGTATATGTAAATAGTAACTAAGTGCCCTTAAAATTAAAAAAATAATGGAAAGAAAAAAAAAAACAGATCAAATAATACCTGTATAAAATGGTTTGAAAATTCCAGACACAGGCATGCATTTCACTTAACTGATAACAAAGGAACTAACTCATCTGTAATTTTATTCTTATCAGGTAATTCAATATTGAGTTGTTGAGTAGTTCCTGCTCATGGTTTTTTTCTGGTTATGCAGAGAATATAATACCAAAAGGTGAAGAATTTTTAATAAGACAATCCATCCATTTTCCTAGCCCATATAGATAGCAGATACAACCTGCAAAGGATAAATCATGTCAAAAAAAAAAAAAAATGAACATCATTTCATTCCCTATGAATGAAAATAAGATGTGATTTATAATGCTGTGCCCAATGTCTGCAGGCAGGTCTCAAATGATTAATCACCTCAAATAAACTATTATTCAGGAGCAGTTGCCTAACCAACAAATTAAAAAATATATATTTTCTTTAAAGTGCCAAATAGTTTTAAATAGTCTATTGCAAATATCTAACACACTTCAGGTACAAATGTTTGGCATTGTTTTATGTGGAAGATTAATTATTTTAAAAAATAAATTAATAAATGAGTCCATTTCTGAGAGCCTAGTACATGTCTGGGTTTTGGCCCAGATCAGACCCTCCAAAGTTCTGAATATGTCTGAAATGGTCTTCTACCAATAAATGCATTTACTGACACTCCAAAATTTAAAATAATATTAATTTCATCTTTTACTAGGGCCCTAATTTTCTACTCTCATTTATATTTTCTTCAGTCCCTATTTTTTAAAAATTTTGTTTATCCTTTTCCTTATTTTATTATAAATAAAAGTCCTTTTGTTCTAAATATATTGATCTAAATACTTTATGATCTAAGTAGATTCAAATAAATTAAATTTTAATTTTTAAAAAATCACTACCTCTACCTGGATGACTTTGGACTTAAAATCTGTTTCAATTTTCTTATAAAACAAGGATATTAAAATATTTTATTCCTATTGGCCTCTTCAACTAACAAATTCTGTGATGTAGAGTGCCAATACCAAAATCCAAATAAAAATAAAAGGGGGAGAGTAATTTCTACACAACTAAAAAAAACTATTTTAAGTGACTGGAAAATTGGCCCATTGAGGAAAGAGCAAGTTTATCGGTCAACCAGAAGTTGGTTTTGGTAAATGTTAACTCAGTTTGCTTAATAGACATTTCTTGGAATAGGGAGACATGTAAGTTTGGAATCCATTAGCATATAAATATTACTTAAAGCCATGAGAGTTGATGAAATTCCTTACTGAAGGAGTGAAGATAGAGAAGAAGTCCATGAGATAAGCCCTGGGCACTCTGATGTTAAAGTTCAGGAGATAACAAAGGAGAAGGAGATGCTGGTAAAAGAGGAGGAAAACTACAGGTGGCGGTGGCCCAGAAGCCAGGAGAAGCAAGTCTTTCTAGAGGTAGACAGTGTCAATGTGCCAAATGCTATAGATGGACTGAGTGTGGAGATTATTGGTTACCTTGACAAGAGCTGAGTTGGTGGATTAGTGGGGACAGAGACTGAATGGAGTGTGTTTAAGAGAGAAGAGGAGAAAAGGAAGAGATGCCACCAAATATGCATAGAATACCGAGGGGACCTTCAGGTTTTTCTATAAATGGGTGCAGAGCAATGTAAAGGTAGCTGTAGGAAACCTAGACTCAAGCCCTTTTTGTTTGTTTGTTTAAGGCATGGTAAAATTCTGTATGGTTATATGTTGATGAGAATGATATAAAGGAGAGAGCAAAAGTAATCATGCAGGAGAGAAAATGGAAATTTGTTGGAGTGATATGTCCCTGAATATACATTTTCTAAATATCTGCTTTTTTTTGGCAGGGCCAGTGATAAGGGTGTAGGAATCTTGAACTTGGTATGGGAAGACACCAAGGTAGAGCCCTTTCCATGAGAAATGAGTAAACCTCAATAATATTTTGTGTGGCTGGAGGCTAAGAAGAAAATCCAGTAGGTCTCTTCACGAAGCAGGTGAACTCTCACAGCAATGATATCTAACACTAAATTTTCGTTCCCTTGGTCAGTATTTAAATTCCTCTCTACTATGCCCAATTCTTCATAAAGTCTGTTAAACACAAAGTGCTTATATTGACTGTGTTTTAGAGCACTTAAGAAGAAGGGTCTTTTGCCAAATTTTGGAAGACAGAAAGTAGACTGGAAAGAACTACCAGCATGGAGAATTCTACAAGAGATGGAGACAGAAATTAAAGCAGTGATATGGAGCTAGAGGTGACAAGAAGCAACCACTAATACAATTTTTGGAATGCCTAATAAGCACTTCTCAGGGATTATCAGAAATACCTAAGAATGGGACTGAGTTTATTGTAGTCACAAAGGTTGGGACTTGAATTTATGATTACTTGCATATTAAAACAAATAGAAGACTGGAAAACATAAAGACCCTTTGATTAAATAAGTGCAGCAGAGGTCATGATGAGGGCCTTATCTGCATATACCCTTGGAAGTCTTGAGATCCCAAGGAAGGTTACCCAGGGGTTCTGTTGTCATAAGGATGCTCAACTCTGTGAAAAACAGATGAAGAGGACACTTGCGATTAGGGTTCTGCTCCAGGGTACAGATTAGTATATTTAATAAGGAAAGGAAGTAAAGAGGGACCCCACTCCGTAGAAAGTTCCATAAATTCAAGAAATCACACTGAGGTAGGAAAATAGCTGGGGTGAGATATATTTTGTGATAAAAGCACCTTTCAGTGTCATACGAGGGTAGACCATGCAAGAGCTGTTGGGAATTTGTCCTAAGCTTTTTTGAGAGAGAATAGAAATTTGAACAAAAATGATAAGCTTAAGGTAATTATCTTCCTTCTATCCAGCCCCAAGCCATCTCAGAACTGAGGAGGCATCAAAAATTCTAGCCCTACCTATGAAAGATGACCCTTATTTACACTTGCTCTGTTTTAATGGCTGCAAGTAGTTTTGTGTTTATTTGTTTTGGTTTTCTTTCCTGGAAACTTCATGCCCCTTACAAAGATGATTTTTTCTTTCCCAAACCACATTAACAAGGAGCAGGCAAGCTGTGAAGTACATACACAAACTTGAGAATTAACATGCCAACCACTTTTTATATATAAAGTTCATATTTTATATTCAAATTTTGCCTAAATGGAGATCTGTTACTATATATATTAATAAATCTTTTACAAAAGGGACCATGCCTTTCCATCTTTGTATCTCCATTGTCTAGCACAGTGTCTATTTATTGAATGAATATTTGTTCAATGAGTGAATGTTATGAAAGAACAAGCCTGCCCTACTTTGAGACCAGTATTTTGCACATTTTCTCTTCCAAATCCTTCCATCCTAATCCAAAAAACACCAACACAGTGTTTAGCACAATGATCAAACCACAAGACTTCTGTCACATTGCATCCTACTTGCCTCTTAAGGGATTTTCTTTGTCTTGGGTTTCTTGTAACCAGATCGGCAAATCACTCTTGATGTGAGATAATGACTTGAAAATTATCTCATGTTATAGAATCCAATGGTAAGAGTATTCATAAAAATAAAGATTTGCATGTGTATGTGTGTGCATGTGGAGGAAGGGGAGTATTTATGTGAAGCTTAGTTCCTGAATCTGCCAGAGACATTTCCCCATTGGGAAGAATTACTAGAACAGGAGTTTTAGAGGCTACCAAAAGGCTTATCATCTTATCCTACCCAGTCAGAAAGCTTTGTATTTTTAAAAGTTGTTTTCATCTACCATTTCAAAAAAAGTCTTCAAGTGCCCTCTAGGAAATTCTCTTATTTTTTTATTTAGATGTTTGGGTATTTTTTTTTTACCTGAAAAGAAAAATCTTCAGCATAATGACACATTTGGGTCAGAATTTACTATTAAAGAAAATGAAAGTTCTTTACTGTGATTTATGCCATAAACCTTTCTTAAAAATTTAAAATAGCATCATGAAGTAGAAATTTCTCTGTAACCAGCTCAATAGGTATTAAAGAGAATAAGTTATGTCTCTCACTGCATATTCTTTAGAGTATTGATTTATCACATTTCCCTATACATTGACATTACCCTGACAAATAGCACACCACTAAACATCCTTGTATATGTGTGTGTGTACACATATCTTAACTATTAATAGGCATTGCTGGATTTATTTCTACCCTGGATTCTAAAGTGCCTCACAAACTGTATAATTTGCCTGCACTCTTAAAATTTGATCTGAGTCATGATCTAGGATATACCCTCCTGAAATTGATGAAAATTCTGCAGATGCCAAGCTAGAGTCTTATTTTGTCCTTCACTCAGGTCTCTTATTGACTCAGTATGAATATGTAACTAAAGTAAATAATATCTGTTCTAGCATCTAATTTTAAGATGGGAGTAAAAGTAATTAAACTCTCTTTTCATTTTATTTTAACCCAAGTGCAATTTCTGAGATAAACATAAAAGTAATATAGTATTTCTTACTTTCTCTTGTTACTCACAAATCATGATACATGATTCATTTTCACCATACCTGGGAATGAAGTCGTCAGAGTACCCGTATATTTTACCTGAAAGATATTTAAAATAGACAAATTAAAAAGAAATTTTGACATAAATTTCTTAATTTTTTCCCACCAAGTGTTTGAGGGTAGCTTAAGCTTCAATTTCAGTTAACATCTTTGATCAGGCCTCTCTGCCCCTGCTGGTTGAACTAGGGATAAACACCTTCTCCAATCTGGACCAATGAGTCTCTCTTGGTAATTTGGGATGGAAACATTGTGCAGTTTGGAAAAGATGTAGCGCATGGATGTCCGGCCATTTTATTAATGGGAAACACTAGGCAGAGAAAGCTGTAGACTCCATTCCTGCCTTCCCATAGTTCCAATCCCTTGTGGAGTATGGCCAAACTTCTGCTTTTGGGTCCCATGAAACACCTCTGCAGCCTTCCAATAAATTCCTCTATTTGCTTATCCTGGTTTGAATAGATTTTCCTTCCTAAAACAAAAGATTCCTAAGGGACAGTTATCCCTTAGGTTATCCCACCACCACCCCCCCCTTTTTTTGAAATGTCTGTTAAAATTTCTTGAAATGTGAACAACAACATAAAGATGATGTTGAGTAAATTCCTAAATTTCTCTGGTCATGATTCCATTTTGTCCACATGGTGCCCACATGGTACAAACAGTGGTAAAGAGAGATAGGGGTCTTTGCAAGAAGAGACCTGGAAAAAGTTGGGAGTACTTTATCTAAAACAAATCAAATTAATGAAATGCTTCTAAAAGAAGCTATACTATTTGATCTGCAGGAACAAGACCAGGGTTGTGATATAGAACAATAAAACCATGAAAAAATTATGTGCCAAATCATAGTATGTAACTAACTGATGAACATTGAAGGTGGCTATTCAAAGGCAAAAAAAAAGTAAATATTTTTACTTTAAGTTAAATATATATATTAAAAATGATTTTGGAAAATATCATTTTAAGAAATATTTTAGTGAAAGATTATAGTTTCATAATAAATTATTGAAGGAAATTAAGGGCTATTTAGGGTACGATCTTAATAAAGATCAATATTATGAAGAAATCTGTATTATCTGTTAATGAATAAATTATTTGATGTTGAATGGACAAGTATAGTATGATATTTATTATATTTTTATTGCTTAATATTTAACCTTGAATTAAATAATAACTGAAATCTTGCAAAAGCTCTTCATATATAAATGAAGACCAGTAATATCTATGTCTATGACAATAACCCAGAGACAATACTAACCACGTGGTGTTCTTTCAGCTTTGTAGGTGAAAAATAATCTGTTGTGTTGTGATGTTATTAACAAAAGAATATTAAAATAATTGAATAAGTCACCAAACAATTACAAAGATTATTTTAGTTATATTTGTGTGTGACAAAGTTGAATTATTCTCCAAAGAGGGCATTAAATGTCAGAAAAACATTATTGGAGCAAATTATAAAAATTGTCACACTGAAATTCTAGGGAAGATGGAGTAGGGAGATCCAGGACTCAGTCCTTCCACCAAAACAACTTTTAAGCAGACTGTCTGAAACAACTATTTTGTAAGCCTACAGACCAGAAGAAATCTGTTAGAGCATCCAGGAAAGAGCAGGAAGAAGAGGCTGATAAATTATGATAAAGAACTGTAAATTGCTCTCTCTATGCAGTACCTACCAGCAGCTATCCCACGCTACTGCAGCAGTCTACCACGGTGTCCAATTGCTGGCTAGCTGGTGGCTAACAGCCAGCTCTGGCTAACAGTTAGGAGGGACAAACATGGTCAATACAAACTGATAAAGTGAACAATTCAACAGGAAGATGTAACAATTATAAATATATATGCACATAACAACAGAGCCCCAAAATATATTAAGCAAATACTAAGATTTGAAGGGAGAAATTGATAGTTCTACATTAATAGCATGAGACCTTAATATTCTACTCTCAATAATGGATAGAACATCTAGTCAGAAGATCAATAAAAAATTACAGGACTTCAATGATTCACTAAACCAAAGAGACCTAAAAGATGCTGTGGAACACAGCAGCCATTGAAAACAGAATGCATATTTTTCTCAAGTACACATGGATCAGTCTCCAGGATAGACCATATGCTGGGTCACAAAACAAGTTTCAATAGATTTAAAAATATTGAATTGATACAATGTATAATCTCTGACCACAATGGAATGAAGCTAGAAATCAATAACAGAAGAAGAAAGGGGAAATGCACAAATATGTGGAAATTAAACAATATACTCTTAAACAACCAATGGGTTAAAAAGAAAATAAGAAGTGAAATTAGGAACTGTCTTGAGGAGAATGAAAATGAAAATACAACAAACTAAAACTATGGGATGCAGCAAAGGCAGAGCTGAGAGGGAAATATATAGCTCTAAATGCTTACATTAAAATAGAAGAAAGATCAGAGACCTACCTTAAAATTGGAAGAACTGGGAAAAAAAGAGCAAGCTAAATTCGAAGAAGCAGAAGGAAGGACATAACAAAGATAAGAGTGGAGATAAATGAAATTAAATTAAAAAAAAAAATCCACAGAGCGAATCACCAAAACCAAAAAGCTTCTTAAAAAGATCAAGAAAATTGGCACGCCTTTAGCTAGACTGAAAAAAAAGGGAAAAAAAGAGAGAGAGAGGGTACAAATACAAAAATCAGAAATGAAAAAGGGGTGGGGGCATTTCTACAGACCCTGCTGAAATAAAAATGAATATAAGAGGATACTATGACCAACTGTATCCAATAAATAAGATAACCTAGATGAAATGGACAAATTCTTACACAAACTACCTAATTTGATTCAAGAAGGAATAGAAGATCTCAACAAACCAATTACTAGTAAAGTGATTGAATCAGTAATCAAAAACCTCCCAACAAAGAAAAACCAAGATTTAACTCCAATGCTGCTCAAACTCTTCCAAAAAATTGAAGAGGAAGAACACTCCTTAACTCATTCTATGAGGTCAAATCACCCTCATACCAAAGATGTACAAAGATGCCACAAGGAAAAAAACTACAGACCAATATCTCTTATGAATATAGATACAAAATTCCTCAACTAAATGCTTGCAAATTCAATCCAACAGAAAAGAATTACACATATATATAATTCAATCCAACAGAAAAGATCAAGTGGGTTTCATCACACATATGCAAGGTTGGTTCAACATAAGAAAATCAATTACTATAATACACCACATTAACAAAATGAAGGAAAAACACATGACCATCCCAACATATGAAGAAAAGGCATTTTAAAAAATTCACCTCCTTTCTTGGTAAAAACACTTAGAACACTAGGAATAGGAGGAAACTTCCTCAACCTGATAATGCGCATGTATGAAAAGCCCACAGCTAACATTCAACTTAATGGTGAAAGCCTGAAATCTTTCCCTTTATGATCAGGAACAAGACAGGATGCCCACTGTCACCACTGCTATTCCACATTGCACTAAACCTTCTTGCCAGAGTGACTAAGCAAGAAAAAGAAATGAAAGACTTCCAAATTGGAAAGGAAATAGTAAATCTTTCTCTATTTGCAGATGATATGAACCTATATACAGAAAATCCTGAAAAATCCACAACAGAGCTCCTACAGCTAATAAATGAATTCAGCCAAGTGGCAAGATGCAAGATCAACACCCCAAAATCAGTAGAATTTCAATATACAAACCATAAACAATAAGAAGGAAACTCATGAAAAAAATTTCGTCCACAATAACAACTAAAAGAATCAAATAGCTAGGATTAATATCAAACCAAGGATGTAATGAACTTGTATGCAGAAAAATACAAAACATTGCTAAAAGAAATTAAAGAAGACCTTAATAAATGGAAGGATATTCTGTGTTCATGATTGGAAACAAAATATTGTTACGATATTATTGCTACCCAAAGCAATTTATAGATTCAATGCAATTCCAATAAAAATTCCAGCAACCTTATTTGCAGAAATGGAAGAGCCAATCATCAAATTTATATGGAAGGGTAAGGGGCTCTGAATCTATAGAGCCATCTTGAAAAAGAATGAAGTTCGAGGACTCACATTTCCTGATCTTAAAATATTACAAAGTCACAGTAATCAGAACAGCATGTTACTAACACAAGGAAAGAAATATAGATCAATGGAATAGAACTGAGAGCTCAGAAATCAACCCTCACATTTATGGCCAATTGATTTTTGACAAGGTGGCAAAGACCCCTCAAATGCAAATCAAAACCACTATGAGATACCATTTCACACCCATTAGAATGGCTTCTTTTTAAAAAACAGAAAATAACAATTGTTGGAGAGGATGCAGAGAAATAGGAACACTCATTCATTCCTGGTAGCAATGTAAAATGGTGCAGTAGTTGTGGAAGACAGTTTGGTGGTTCCTCAGAAAGCTAAGTTTAGAACTGTCATATGACCTGGCAATCCCACCACTAGGTATATACCCAAAAGAATTTAAAGCAGGGTCTCGAACAATTATTTTCACACTGATGTTCATATGGCATTATTCACAGTCACAAAAGATGGAAGCTACCCAAATGTCCCTCAACCTATGAATGGATAAATAAAATGTGATATATACATACAGTGGAATATTACTCTGCCTTAAAAAAGAATGAAGCCCTGATACATGGGACAACATGGCTGAACCTTGAAGACATCTTGTTGAGTGAAATAAGCCAGACACAAAAGAACAACTATTGTATGATCTTGCTGATTTGAAACAATTAGAAAAAACAAACTCATAAAATCAGAGTCTAGAACATAGGTTACCAGGGTACAGGGTAAGGATAGGGAATGGAAAGTTCAGGCTTACGATGTACAGCATTTCCATTTGGAATGATGGAAATGTTTTGGTAAAGGACTGCGGTGATGCAATTACCAGCACTGAAATACATATCTGAATATGATCAAAAGGGGAAATGTATGATTGCATACATGGCAAGAGAATGAATTAAAAAAAAAAAATCCATGGAACTACACTACACAAATAGTGAACCCTAAGTTAAACTATGGACTTTAATTAATAGTACAATTATAAAAATGTGCTATCATCAATTGTAACAAATGTTCTACACCAATGCGAGGTGTTGGTGGTGGGATGGTTTATGGGAATTCTGTATTTTATGCATGATTGCTCTGTAATCCCACAACTTCTCTAATAAAGAACAAATAAATATATATATTTTTTAAATTGTCACATTATTGTCTGAAGTGGATATTTCACATGTCAATATGTTTTGAAGAATTCTATGAAAGCCCAAAGCAGAAATATTTTGCAGGGCATATAGACCAAAATGCTATGGGGCCAAAAGCAGTAAATGTAATCCACTTGGCTTATGTCCGAAATACAATTCGTTATTTCTTTAAATACTATTTCTTTAAATGCAGTAATCAAGTGTTCAGAGGTTACAACTAAGTAGAAAGGTCAGCAAGCTCCAGCCCCCTAAAAGACCACACTCTGTCGTGAGGACGTGATATGATTTAAGAGCTACCTAGTCATTTCAATGTTTCTAAGTAAAATGAAAAGTGTGTGTGTTGCTATAAAGTGGTTACGTTTGCAAGACTCTGTGTGCAAAGAGCTGGGTACGTTTTCATAGTACTCTCCTGTGATTCAGATATGAACACTTGTGGTCAGGTTCATGGTTGAGAGCGTGTGATGCAAACTTATTTGCCTTTGTGTTTTCCTCTTTATGGTCTTCACCCCTCCGTGCACAGTGCACAACAAGAAACAGCAGCACATAGTTTAAACTCCATGATAAAGTGTTTCTGATAAATTTTCGAGGTTAAGATGTGAAAAACATGCCTTAATTTTCAAGCGAATAGGAGATAAACTGATAGAATCTTATTGCATTTGTAAACCATATTCTTGTTTAACCTTTTTGTCAAACAAAGGGGAAAGCTGGGATAAAGCATTTTTTTTACATGTAATGTAAAGGGGGGAAAAGGTAATATATTCCCATCAGAAAAAGAAATAAATATAATCTGCCTAAAAAACAGATTTGGACAAAGAATCACATAAAAACAAAAGATTTGTTTTGGGGGAAAGAGAGAACTCCATTGCAAAGCTTTTACTGAGCACGGCTACAGAGAACATCAAGGAGAGGCTTATCTTGTCTATCTGATTGAATCTGGAGATATTGTATTTTTGCTGGGATGGAGATTTTCTTTTGTAAGCTCTTTAATACACCAGCAAAACTTATTCACTGACTATTCTCCAAGATAGAGTCATATCTTGCAAATTTCTTAGCTACAAAGAGTAACACAAAAGTGCGAAAATAAAAAGCTATTGGAGGTCAGATACAGGGGCATTGCATTTACAGACCAAGTGGCAGAAATGCTGACTAAATTTATGGAATCTCTCTTAATCTGGCTGTCCAGAAGAAACAAAGCAAGGGGGGGTCTTCAGGAGGACTGAAAAGAAGTCAAACAGTTTTCAGAGATAATCCCAAATCCACCTGAAATCTCTGATGAGAAATAAAGATAGTGTTATTTGTTCATATGGAATGGAAAGGATGGCAGAGTTATTACTAATACTTGAAAGTGGGCTGTTGGGAGAGGGCTGCAGATGGGAGAAAGCTGCATAGGGAAAGCAGGGGAGGATGAAAACTAAAGTCATTTTCCCAGCATGATGCATGCTGCTCCAATGCTGACCTTTGACTTACATGCCAACAAGGGACAAGATCCAGGTGTGTGGGTTCCACCTGAGGAGGACATGTTATTGCCCAAATAAAATGATTTGTGATAGACTGATGCTTAGAGCTAATTCAATGAAAGTCCTACAGCAGACTCTCAGTAATGGACCTGAATGTGAACACAACAGTTATTACTAAAACTGAGGTTATTGGACAGATACTTGTTAAATAATAGAAGGGGGAAGTGAGGTGGGCACGGGCAGGGGCCTAGAGGGGATGGGGAGGTGGGAGCAGTGAGGAAGTCAGAGTAACTAATGTTCATTGAAATAACAGTCATTAAGGTTGAATAAAATAACATGTAGCCATTGTAGGTCCTTAATAACTATTTGTAGAAAAAATGAAGAAAGCACTAGGGCCAGCAGGTATGGCAATGCAGGCTCTACCAGGACCAGGGCTGACCTAGAAGTTCCCAGCACTGTGCTAAGATACTTACATCATTCTCACAAGAATGCTAGGTGGCATTTTCCACATTCTGTAAATAAGGAATCAGACTCAGAGAAGTTATGTTACTTGTACAAAGTCTCCTAGTCAAACATTTAAGCAGGGTGCTAATTCGTGTCAAGTTGACTTCAAAAGCTCTGCTGTTAAAAACAATTGAGGGAACTGAAATTTATTTTTACGAAAGACATCAATACATTTAGTTAACTCTTTTTAAATGTTGCTCTTTCCCACCACACTACCTTCAGGCAATAGAACAATTTATGGCTTGTCTGAGGTAGTAAAGGTTTGTTCAAGTGACAAGACAAAAAGAAATATGTCCTGAAAATAAAATGAAAAGGTACTGCTTTTTCTGTTAGGCCACTGCCTTAGCAGTAGTCAATTTTGTATTATAAGCAAACAATTTCCTGAAAGAGTTCATATGATGGCATGGATGCTATGCAAATGGATGAATAAATTTCAATGCAAGAACTACTAAAAGTGAGACTTAGAAAACCTATTCACATTGAGTAGCCAAAGACAAGCACATTGTACACCAATGTTCATAGCAGCACTATTCACAATACTCAAAAAGTGAAAAAGACCCAAGTTTCCATCAACAGATGAGTAGATAAAGAAAATATGGTATGTACATAATGGAATATTACTCAACCATAAAAAGGAGTTAAGGCATTCTACATGTAGCTTGCTTATACATGCTAATACATGCTACAACACAGATGAACCTTGAAGGCATCATATTGAGTGAAATAAGTCAGATGCAAGAAAACAAATATTGTTTGATCTCAGTTATAAGAAATATCTAGAATAAGCAAATTCACAGATGTTTGGGGTAATGAAATGGTCTTGGTAATGGGACAGCAGATTTGGCTCAAGCAGTTGAGCGCCTGCCTCCCAAATGGGAGGTTCCAGGTTCGGTTCCCCGTGCCTCCTAAAGAAAAAAAAAAAATAGACAACAAGAAAACAATGAGCAGACAACGAGCTCAAAAAATGAGCAAAAACAGTGAGCAAACAGACTAGAGAGCCATCTCAAGGTGGAAAAAAAAGAGTCTTGGTAATGGATGGCAGTAATGGTAGCACAACATTGTGAATGTAATTAAAACCACTAAAGTGTACATATGTAAATAGGGAAATTTTGTGTTAATTATACATGTTATCATAATAACAAAAAAAAAGACACGTTGAGTCAAACAGTTCTGGAGCAAAAGTCAATACATTAAACCAGTCCTGATCTTGATAAAAATTGATTAAACATTCATATTCACCCCAATTCAATGCAATTATAGGGCTGAAAAAATCGCTATTTAGGTTGAATGTAAATTGGTAAAATTTGCTAGATGAGATTTACTTTTGACAGTTGGGTTCAAGTTAAACATGTAAACCCACTTTTACTTGTCCAAAAGAGACTCTTGAGAAAATTACCATTGGAATTAATAGAAGAGTGAGGTAATGATTCATATGATTGTTCTTGCCCTGGTTTTTACCTTAAATTTCACTCCTTTAGATCTCAATTCACCTCTTTTTAACTTAGGTGAAAATGTTATTTGCATTCATAAAATAATGAAGAAATAAAAATATATTCATTTAATGTGCTGCATAAAGAAAGGTATTACTCTTAGCTCATATCTTCTATAAAACAAGGAAACTTTGTATAAAATGTATGATGGGTAATTTATAATCTGACTTATAGTTTGTTTTATTTGGTTATTTGAAAAAATACTTGATTTTTAAAATAATTGCTGAAAACATTGTTAATGAAAAAGCGTTCCTTGATTGGAATTCCGCTTTAGGCATAGAATTGATATAATAGAGATATTAAAAGATTGCTGGGTGTCTGGCTGAGGACATTTGGTCAGTAATGTTAAAGTCATATGTGCAGGTAGAAACCAATTTGGATAGAGAATTACAAAAGCTGGGCAGCAACTCTTGATTTTGTTATTGAATAGATGTGTGAGCTCAGCTATGACACTTCATTTTCTAGTAGTTCCTATCTTTTTTTCAAACCTGTGTAACAATAATGCCTTCTTCTTCATATTTTACATTAGCATTATCAACACTTAAGAAGACACTCCTAAGAGGATCAAGGACACTCCTTGGAATCTGACCACTGTCTAAATTAGCTTCATGCGATTTTTCTTGGATAGATGTGTCCAACTTAGTTTTATTAAGTTAGTTTTCATCTGTTAAAAGAAAAATCATTTCGATTTTATTTTCTATTCCATTATTACCACTTAAATATCCTGCCCCTACTCGTTTCTTGGTTCTATAATATTGGCACCTCCCAGAAAGAGTTGAACTTTCATTCTTCCATCCATCCATCAATCCAAGTACTCAACATATTTGTACCAAAAGCCTACTGAGTTCAAAGGCTGTGCCAGTTCCTGGGCATTATAATATTTCAATCATGGCATATGCAGATAAAATCCAGATGATAAAACTGCTGCCCAGCCTGCTGAAAAAGAAAGGCCAACCATGGCTGGTCCCCTTAACCTGCCCTCCTAGAACTGAGAGTGTTTGATAACAAGCCCCATGGCTCAGTCTATTGCTTTTCCAGTATTATTCTGCACCCACCTCCACCTGTGGTACTGCAGAGGCCGTGACTGATCCTGAGAAGTTTGAGTAGGCTTGAGCGGAAACTTAAATAGATAGTCTTCACTTTTCTCATCAAGCATTAGACAAAATCTTTATGGCTGCTGCAGTACAGACTACATTTCATAGGTTGTTCAAATGGAAAAAGGATTTTACCTGGGTTAATCCCTTTCAACTCTATACCCTAAGGTAGATGTAGAATCAACTAGTTAATAAAGTTAAGTGTGGGAGTTCTCATTTGTAATGTGATTACAGTCTTAAATTAAAAGAACTCTCGGGGTAGAAAAAGAAAATATCAAATAGATTTTCTACAGTTTATCTATAGAAAATATAATATTCTACTGGATGACATTTCATAAAATTGTCTTCTTCCATAGGTTTTCCAGTGACTCTACAAGTTTCAATACAAGCATATGCCGTATAGCTATTTGTCACAATGTTTTACCTTGTCGCTGCTTTTCCACATAGTGAGAAATATTGAAGATCAGTGATACAACCAGAGCCAAACAGAAGAAGGCTAGAAGTCCCCAGACAGGAAAAGGGCAGACAGTGTTTCCTGAAAACAAAAACAAATATGTCCATAAAATGGTAACTGCTAACCCATTTGTTGTGGTCTGGCTACTCCCCCAATTAAAACCATTGCAATTCTTCATATGGATAAATCCTCAGCTAAGAAATTAATACTGATAGTCTAATGCTTCCTACAGATTTGAAAATGGGCATTAGTGATAATTTCCTGCATTCAACATGGGCAGAGGAAGCAAGTTTCCTATATATTTAGTGTTGATGAAATGGAAGATACTTTTGTCAAATAGTGACTGTTAATAAAACTTTGGTTCAAAATCAAGACCAGCCAAACTACCCAGAATCATAATTTGCTATTCTTTTTTCCCTTTCTTTAATTCTCCAATTATAATACTATATACTTTCATTATTTATGGAAAATCACTTGTTTCTTTCCACTTCTCCCATTAGTAGGAAACTGTGTGTTGTGATAAAGCAATAGTTCTGGGAAATACTAGTGCATTTTTATGGTTGGCCTCAGGGAGATTTTCCCATACTATTTAGAGCCCCATAAATGGATGACGGGAGAGTTGGTTATGCTTCTCTTTCTTCTCTGTGAAGACCTCTGCTTTCATTCCTGAGCCATGAAGATGGTTTTATAGGATATTGCCCTTTGTTATTTATGGCTGTCTTTACACATATGAGAGACTCTAAGATAATTAGCCTGATTTTATATATATACATATATATATACATACAAATGCTAACATGAATGCTGACCCCAGAAAAGTAACTTGTGATACTACATATTTATTTGGTCAACCAATATTAATTAGGCATCTCTTTTGTGCCAGGAACTACGCCCTCTGCCAAAGATTCAAACATAAAGAAAATACAATCCTTTCCCTCAAGGACCTCTCTGTTTAGTAAGGGATATATATTCATAAACACATAATTAGAAATGCAATGTGAAAATGGCTTAACAGAAACTGTATTCCTTCATAGTCCACCTCTCTCTTTCTATGACTATCCAAATTTGAGACCAATTTCAGACCTTTCAAAGAAATCTAAATACCATCAAGTTAAACTCAACAAACAGAATAAGAAAACCCTTACCAGGGAGGAAATTAGTTTTGCTTCCATAATGATTCTTTAAACCATCAAATGAGGAGTCCCTAAACCAAAACGTCCTTTGTGCTGCTCTGTTTTAATGATTTTATGCATATTAAACTTTACATTTGAATTATTAACAGAATAATTATTATTATTCTTTGAATACCTACTGACAATTCAGTGGTTGTTGAACTGCCCTCAGTGTATGAGTTGGCATCATACATCTTTGAATGAGCAGTTAGGCAGATGGGTAATTACATATATAAAATGTATATGTTTGTATGTGAATATCATATAGATATACATATGCATATATATATATATACATAATTTGCCTATCACTTATTCATATATATATTGCTTTAGTTCGAGCTGTTCTATGGCCCTTTAAATTCTAGAAAATCTGTCTACTAATATCTACAACTTCCTCTTTAATTCAGTACTACGTTATTTCTAGATGTTCAAAATAATATAAGTTCCACAGAAAATAGGGCCTGTTCTGCCTTTTACTCTGCTTTGCCTTTTATAGAAACTTTTCCAAGAATTAATAAATAAATGAATAAATGGAAAAACATTAACTGATAATGGTTTTGAAATGTATGAATTTATTTTTAAGGGAATATTTATGTTTCATAAAGTATAAGAAAATCAAGAAGATTTGAATCGTTTTTCTATCTTCTACAAGAGACCTACCAATTAATTTGTTTAAAAACATTAAGGTTTGTTTTTTTTTTGGAGGGGGGGTTAATTTGTTCATTATAAACATAGTCCCACTGAACATTTATAAGATTTCTAAAAACATAGTAATTTTTAACTCTTTTGAATATACTAGAAACTCCAGGCTTTGCACTATATGGTAGATATTCCTAGAATAATTCATTTGATTTTTATGTGTTTTATTGTAAAAATAAAACACAAGTACATGCTAAGTGTAAAGAAAATCGAGTGATACTGAAACACAAAGTAATATGTAAGGTTCTCCATTAAATCATAAATATTTACAAATATTTATATAATTTTTATTATATTTATATATATTTATATATTATTTATATAAATAATATTTGAGACAGTTTTTGTCTCAAATAGGAAATGTTACACTAATTAGTAATAATTAGTTTTTTCAATTTAACAGTGTCAAAAATTGGGGGATTTTACCATGTCAGTACGTTATCTTTATTGTCTGTATAGAATTCCATGATGTTGTGATATAAGTCAATTAGATGGATATTCTGACTGTCTTTGACTCTCTTCTCTAAAAAAACAATAATGCAAAGAACACCATGGGACAGACTTTTGTGTGCATGCCTGAGCTTACCTGTAGAAAAAATTCCTGGAAGTACAATTGCTGGGTTAAAGAGTACATTGGGGATTTTTATCACAAGTTTTCAGAGAGTGATTGCTACCTTCCTCTTTAGCAGGTTGATTTATATATAATTGTGAAAAATGGTTTTCACAAGCTATCTCCTCTGCCAGTTGTGTCTCAGTTTCCCTCTTCGCTGTCACAATACAGTGGTAAGGGGATGATTTCTGTTATTAAAGACTTTTTTTCTTTTCTTCTCCTTGTGTAAGGCACTTACATGCACCCCTAGTCTAGGTCCAGTTCTAAGCTATCACAATTTAAAACAATTTGAGGGCACCTACCAAGAGGTATATTGCAACTACTGTTGCAGGTTATTCAAGCTTATATTCTAACCACTTTCCTTTTATAGTCACTGTATTTGGTGCCGCTTAAACTTTAATTGCTTCAGAGGCCAGACCTACCACATATATCATATGTATTCAATGTTAAAACAATTAGTAAACAGATAAACAAAAACAAGAATAATCAACCATAATCCCATTATCAAGAGACAGTAACTGTGAACGTCTTTATTGATATAATTGCGAACTTAATTTTCTCTGTGTAGAAATTGTTACAGATGGTTACATAGGATTAAATTATATCAGGTATGCTGTTATCTATGTTTCCCCTAATAACTTTATAGAATGCAATTGTTCCTGTCAATAAACTATGCTTCCATTTCTTTTGGCTGCCCTATATTCCATTGTATGGATTTTTCATAATTCATTTAAGCAATCCCTTATTGTTAAACATTTAATTTTAGTTATTATAAGCAATAATATAATGAATATCTTTGGACCTACAACTATACATGTAACCTTAATTTTCTTTTTAGGAAAAAACCTTGAAGATGATTTGTTGGATCAAAGGATATACACATCCTAAAGGATTTTGGCTTTTAGTTAAGTACCATGCTAAACCCATCCTTTTCAGGTCAGTCTGACCTCTATTCCTATTAGTTCCATTGACCCTGACCTTTGTGTTTATGCCTCTTTAGATTGGCCCACTGCATCAACCACCACTCCTGATCTAGCTACTATATTTCATACACTTTCTCCAAGTACTCCCTTTCCCTTGGTTCCCAGAGAAAGTTATCCCTTTGTCCTCACTCTGTAGCCTGTGACATAGGTCCTTCATGAGAAGAGGTCTCTTCCTATCTTTGCACTGAACATAGAGGATGTCACACTTTTTTTCTTTACCGTAACTATTTCCACAAAATATTACTTCAGATTTCCTGCCTATTTTGGGGGCTTCTCTGCTACGCCTACCTAAGCTCCAATCATTCTGAACTATTTGTCATTTTCAATAACTAAGATTCTTACCATTTCATATCTTTATATCTCTCTACATTTCTTCTTTGCCAGAAATACCTTGCCCTTGTCTGTCTGGCAGATTTCTAGTCATCTTTCAAGACTACCTTCTCTTTGAAGCCTTCCCTGAATGCTACCTGTCCCTCAACAAGTGATGTCTTAGTGTTCCCTCTCTATCAAAAGGATAAAGGTAATCCTTAAATCTCTCTCCCCCAATAGACTGTGAACTTTCTGAAGGGCAGAAACAATGTCTTATTCCACTGTGTCTTCATGCCCCAAATTCCTCATATGGAAAAAGGGAGTGGCTTTTGTTCCTATGCTATAGGACTGTTTTGGGGATTAAGTGAGTGAAGGCATGCAGTGATTCTTTTAGAACCTTGTCTCTCACATTGTAAATACTCGGAAATGTTAGCTATTGTTGTTGTTATTATTTTACCATTATTGCAACTACTGCTAGTAATATTTCTACTATTATTTCTGCAACCTATTCCACACAAAGTAGGTGCTCACTGGACATGTATCAACCGACTAGATAAATGAATTGATGGCTGGAGTGAAGAAGAGTATTATAATGATCAGGACCAACAGAAAGGTTGTGAGTAAGTAGGAGGTTAGACACATCCACAGTGCAGGAAAAGACAACTTGAAGATTCCATTACAGCTGTCATAGGACTTTTGAGGAGAAAAGGCCTGCTTCCCAGCAGCTTGGAAATAAGTCCTTATGGGAAGAAGAGAAACTCAATAGGCCACTGCAGCTTTCGTGAAAGTATTCAACAACATCCTAATTCTCTCTGCCTTGAATCTATATTTACCAAGAAACCTGCTGATTATTAATTCGTTTCTCAGGAAACTTGATATAGGGAGTCGGTGCTAATAGCTAGCTATCTGATTAGCTTCATGTGGATATTCACCACTGTAAATGTAAAAATTTATTTTCTTGTCTAAAAAACAGTCTTCTGGGAGTTTTCTTAGTATCAGTAAAATCTCTGGAAAGTGAAATTTGGAAAATACCATTAATTGAGGTAAGCTATATGAACCCAACCCCAACCCCAGGAAATATCTGCCCGTGTAAAAGTGGGATGTTAATAACTGCTACAAGAAGACAGTTTTGCTCTCAGCTACAAAGAAACAACCAAAGCAGTATGATAAACCCACCATTAGGGTAAGTCCTAATAGTTTTCATACACTATGTCAGCAACACTAAGGTGAGAAGTTGGGCCATACTGCTCATTTCTTTAGAGCTGGGTTTTGTCATTAACTATGACAACAAACATGTTGCCCATAGCCAATTGAAGGCCTTTTAAAACATAGGCTCAATTCTAATGTGTGTGAGGTGGTGAGGCCTGGTCTCCAGTTTTCCTCTGATTTTAGGAGTCTATATTTCATATGTAACACTTCTGTTTTCCATCATTTTTCTCTTTTGTAATGTGATCTAAGTGTCTAATAGGAAGATTTTCATTTAGAAGCTCTGTGTCTCATGACATTCTTGATATTGTCTGTAATTTTTGATTGGCAGCAATAAATCCTCCATTTAAAAAAAAAACACATACACATGAGAAGATAATATATTAAGTGATTAAATGGTGGAAACTTTCAATTCGAATGATAGATCTGTATAAATGTGTATACACGCAAGCATACACACACACACCCACACACACACACATCATACCTCTCCTTATCTAGTTATTCTTCATACATGGAATGAGTCTCTCAGACTCATGTGCTATCTATTTCACACAGACATTCCCTCTTAAAATATTGGATGCACAAAGTCCTTAAAAACTCTTGTCCAGCAACAGCAATCTTTATATCATTATTTATTAATTGTAATTACCTTAACTTATATGGCTTTTATAACTAAAGAAGAACTCCCACACAATTTGAATTTAGCTATTGACATTGTTAAAAAGTTATTAATGAGTTATTTGTGAGGCAATGATAACTAGGAATATCATGATTTAAGTTTCTATCTAGTTTTCAACTACCAGGAGGTAATAATAATTGTGGGTTTATTTATAAGACCTGAGACTCCCTCAAAGCCCAACATTAATTGATAGACACTATATTTGGAATTCACAATTGTGTGGGCTCTGGAAGGAAACCCATCTAAGTAAATATAATGTCTTTCTGCTGGTAAGTTTCATTCATTCAGAAGCCTTTACTTAAACAATTAACAATAAAAAAGCAATAAATATATGCCTTAAGTGTTTCACCTTGAGTGGGTCTCTAATTGAGACAAGTATATGAGTTTATGGTACAAGGCATATGACTTCTCATGATGGTTTCCTTTGGCTCAAAAGCTCTCAGAGTGGCAACCATCTGTTCTTTGTAGTCCATGAAATGTGTACATTTTTTTCAGTCACCCCAGAAAATTAAAAGAAAAGTATTGATATTGTGATCCCCCATGGATTCTACTAATAAAATGAAGTCTTCTTACTGTGATGATTTCTCGATGATTCTGGGAATGTGAAACTTCATCACAACACCCCCACCACTATCCTGCCTCGTCTTTCTCATCATTAAAAGGTATTAGAATCACAGATATTAGCACTGTAAGGGATGCCCAAACCACGCCCAGGCTTTCAGGTAATTAAGATCTTGTTTTTAATGCAAATTCAATTAAAAAAACAACAACAATGACCTTAAATGACTGTTTATTATGAACAGAGGGTTATTTGAGAAGCAAATGGTTGTATGTTGGAGAGGGACCTGTGATGAGGAGAGGGGCAAAAGCCATGTGGGGCTTTGTAATATGTTTTTGAACAGCGTGGAGAAGGTGAGGCACTTAATAGTTGTGTGAATTCCTGAAAATCAGGGAACCTCACTAAGTCTATTGTAAAACTAGAGTTCAGACCCTCATTTGTGTGACATGAAGTACTACCTCTTTCTAGTACATGATGATTTTTCTGAATACTTATGTAATTTAATTGAAGAAAGCATACATATTGTAGTGAGGTAGAGGGTAGATTTTTAAAGCAATTTTGTGATTCCTTCAGTCCTAGACTTCTTGTTGCTCTTAAAATTAAACTCTGATTGGAATTGATAAACTTCAGAAATTCCATTGGCATTGAAGTGCTGCCAAAATCTCTGTTGTTGATGAACCTTTCTTCATCTGAATTTAGTTAATTCATTTTATATGTGTGCTTATTGTTTACCACTGCAGAAGCACCTTGGCAAGACTCTCTGAAGGTGGAATGGGTGTACAGAAACTTTCATCAAATAAAATTCTTATACTGGTATGTTTTGTTTAATGATTTAAGAAGGCATGCTATTTTTTTTCTCTTTTCCTTTCAATTCAGTAATGTTGAGACAATTAAATTAAATTTTAAAAATGCCTGAAAAAATGTCAATAATATCTATCATTAACTAGCTACTTGTATATTTATTTCCCATACATGTGATCTATAAATGGCAATCATTTCTGGATTGACCTTTCTTAAAATCACTGCCAAATAGTATCTAAATTTAATGATGAAACATTCCCTTTGACCCTTTAAAGAGCATTAGTAGTTAAAAAACAACCTCATTCACCAAATTTATGGATTGCCATTCCGTAAAAGAAAAGCTTTCAATGTTCTGTAAAAGGTTAATTGAGGCTAATGGGCAAACAAAACTGAGTAAAGACAATGAAAGCTTTTTTTTAAAAAAACCAGTAATGTGTAATTAAATTATGAACCATTGTTTGAGCTGAATTAATGGTAGCCCATAGGAGTTGTTTTTATCACTTGATTTAGGTAATATTGATTTTACTTGAATACAGAAACAGAATGGGAATTTATGATACCAGCACATTTATTGATGATGCAGTGACTGCAATGTACAAAGAAAAGGAAACAAATGATTTGGGGCTTTTTCTTCAAACATTGTTTTACTTAACTAGGAATAATTTTATTTTTTCTTTGTGTTCAAACTTTTATTCTCTTTTTTCTTCACTTATCTAAAAGTGAAAAAAAAATACTATCATCTGATTCTATTATTCTTCCAAATTAAGTGTTTTGGGCTTTTAAGATGTATACGGCTGTAAAGGCAAATAGTCTGCATTTTTATCTCTTCTGTGGAACTGTAGTTCTCAGTTGACAATGGAGGAGCTGGTATGTTACACTTTAAGGAGCAATCGACTACAAAGTGCCATGGAAGAAATTTGAACATATTCTGGAAATAATTGATGGTCATATTATCTGCCTTCAACCTTCACCCTTGAGTTTCCATCACCTTCATCTCACGGTAGTTGCTCATACTACTGCTATGGCCGTTTCATGCAGGGCACTAACAAAATTGGACTAATTGCTTTTGTTCTTTGCTAGTCTATGGACCTGGAAAAGCTGTGGAGAGCTGTGAAAATCACTATGTCAGTTTATACTCCCTATGTGATTTATCCATTCAATTGATTTTAAAATCCAGCAAACAAACCACTGGGAAGCAAATTCACAGAAATTATAATATATAATATTTTTACTCTATAAATGGCACATACAAATTGATTTTTAAAGTACTATAAGCACAATAATTAAGCAAAAGATGTGAGCAGACAATTCACAAATGACATAATTATAAACAGTTTAAAAACTCATGCAAAAATGTTCAACTCATTATAATCAAAGTAATGCATAGTAAACAATGGGTTGGCATGTTGTGCTTATCAAATTAGTAAAGATTTTAAAAATTAGACAAAACCATTAAGGAGAAACTCTCAGATGATGAGAACAAATTGGCATCACTCATGGAAAAGCAATTTGGCAATAATGAGAATTAAAATGTTCATAAACTCTTATTCAGTAATTCTCGATTCTAGCAATCTTTCCTAACAAAATAACCCTTTACGTAGAAAGAGCTATTGTGATAGTTGTTCATTTTTATGTCATTTAAAATATGTTATGAGACTGAATATTGTGTAATGTCCAACAATAAACATATGGCTAAGTAAACTATAATTAATCCAATGGATGTCATTTTGTACATTCTTTTAAAATAATTAGGCAGAAGTTATGATAAAAATGGAAATGGTTATGTTACAAAATAGTGAAAAAAGTTGAATATACTATTTTATGATCATATTATTTCAATTATGAAAAGCAAACCCTGAACAATATATAGAAATAAAAATTGTAAGAAAATGTACCATAATATTTTGTGGGGGATTTTAAGGTGGTGGGAAATATGTAAGATGTTTTTTCTTTCTTATGTATTTCATGGCTTTCCCACTTTAGATGATATGCACATTTTCTTTTATAACATAGAGAAGTTTATTAAAGAAATAAAAAGCACATAAAAGAAAAAAAAGGACTGAGCCTTCAACGTGGTCTTTAGCTAATCAACAGGGATCCAGCCCTTATAATCCATTTCACCAGTAAATGAATTCTCACTGGCCTTTGTGAATTTTTTCAGCTCTTTGAATGTTAACAGTTGGATTGATTGCTGGGAAGATATTATAGAACCTAAATTCTAATGAATTAGAATGTAGTAACTACAACTCTGGTTTTAACTAAACCAAACTTAAGGGGAATATATGCATGGTCAATGAAAGTTTTTTAAAAATAACAAGTTCTTAAAAATGGCATAATTATCAATGAATACTTACTGAACAACCCATAAGCTGCTTTATAAAAGCACTGCCTCACTTTTTTCCTCTAGGAAAAAAGAGTTAACATAACATAGCATGTATACTCTCTAAGAGAAAATAGTTAATAATAGTATCTTTTAAAATATCTTCTGATTATTTCAAAAATAATCATGTTAACTAATTTACTTTCCAAATCTTACAAGTCATATTGTTATGGACTTGGAAATTATTCAGTAATTTTTTAGGCAAAGAAATGGAACAAAATAATATATAATGCCACTTACCTGACATGCTTCTTTTCTCAGAAAAATCTTTACGTAACCATAAGTCAGATTTTTGGATTAAAATGTTCCCACAATTTTTTTAAAGTACTGTTGCTCTGTGAATTTGGAAGTAGTGTGACAGAATACTTAATCTTTTGTGCCTCAGGTTTTTTTCTCTTCTTCTTCTTAAAATCTTTTGTGTGTAATTTGTTCAGTTGCAAACAGGAAATGTGGTGATGGAGGCTTCTATAGTTTTTATCTGAAACCAGTGGGCTCTTAAAAGGTTTTGTAACGTGAGAAGAAAAATCCCACAAGCCTTCATACTCTGGTATTTTAAATTTTATCAGTGCCTGAATCTAATTTAAAAATAAATAAATCAAGATATGGATTAGGCTAGGAGAAACGTCCATTTCTCTGGAGATAATCCAGGGATTTCCTCACAAATAAGTTCACATGAGAACAAAATAAATTATACTGAACTGATGAGTAAAGAGTAAGCATCTCCCAGGTGTGCTCAGCTGCTGGTTGTGCTTTCTTTGAGTCAAAATGGAGGAGAGGGAATTAACACTTTTTAAGCACTTATTACGTATCAGGTGTCTTCTGTACCTTATCCCACTGAGAGACTAGGTGCCTGCCTTTTGCTCCTCCACTCCTTACCGCAGACAAGATGAGTCCCTTTTGTCTCATTTAAGGTCACCTGGCAACAAACTCTAAGTTCTCAACCTCCACATCAGAGCCTCTATGCCAGAAGCTCTCAAATGTTAGAGTGCATAAGTATGTTTTGTGGCATGAGTCTAAAATGCAAATTTCTGGGCCCTACTGAATCAGAATTTCACCTACTGAATCAGGTGCAATTTTTTCAAGCACCCTAGTAATTTTTATACAGGTAATCTGGTCAATACTTTGGAAAACTCATAAATATAGTATATATATATTTATAATGTCAATGTGACATTTTATTTTAAAAAGAGTCAGATAAAGATTGCCTCTGTGTATATGCTCTTTATGTGTGTCTGTATATCTACTGTATATTGTGTGCCTATGTATACTTGCTTATGTACTACACCCATTTGCTTTAATTACAGAAGAATAAGAAACCTGAATCCAGCTTATAACAAAGGGAGATGTAATTTCCCATGACTAGAATTCTCAAATTTCATATACAGAATCACGTTTGCCCAGTGCTTAGGAAACTGAGTTAAAAAGCAGACTTTGGGGAAGCGGGTGTGGCTCAGTGGATAGAGCCCCCGTTTACCATATGAGAGGCCCCAGGTTCGCTTCCCAGCGCCTCCTTGTGAGGGCAGGCCGGCTCACGCAGCGCCGTGGGCTGATGTGGCAAGACCTCACAGCAAAGGGGAGATAAGCAGACACAGAGAAGACATGCAGCGAATGGACACAGCAGCACAAGCAGCAAGGGGGGGATAAATAAATAAAATAGATAAATCTTTAAAAAAAAAAAAAGCAGACTTTGGATGCACAGTCTCAGAGCAAAGGTGTTAGATGGCTTCAAGTACATTATAATCTGGCTGATTTCTCTAATATTCTTGAGCACAAGGGTAGAATTTATCTTGTCTGTCATTGAAACTCAAAGGCCTAAAATAATTCTTGACACATTGTAGACCTCAATTAATATTCTCACAATTATTGAATAAATATAAGAATGATAGCGTCTCTGCATTCTTCTTGCTCCATTATAGAAAACAAATTCCTAGTAACCATTATACTGCGATTCTTTATTTTTGGACAGAGTTAGCTAAACACTGAGAGACTTTTGTTACTTCAATCACTTTCCCCCAAATACTCCTTCTGAGTGGTCAAATTAGAATCTGTAGAACTGAAAGAAATCATAGATATTCCTAGTCGAATCTTTTTTAATTTTTTAATTAAATTTTCTTAAAAAGTCCATTGTGGTAACATATACAACACAAAATTTCCCTTTTTAACCACTTATATTAAGTGGTTATTAAGTGGTAATTCAGTGATATCAATTACATTCACAATACTGTGTTACCATCACCACCAACTATTATCAAAATATTTTCATGACCCCAATCAGAAACTGTACCCATCACATGACAACTCCTCATTTCTCCACAACACACTCTGTGCAGCCACCTCCCCTGATTCTGACAGCCCCCAGTAATCTATAATCTACTTTATCTCTCTTTAAATTTGCCTATTCTAAGTACTTCATGTAAGTGAAATAAAAAAATATTTTTCTTTTTTTTCTGTCTGGCTTATTTCACTCAACATGATGTCTTCAAGTTTCCCAGGATTTCATTCCTTTTTATGGCTGAATAATAATCCATTGTAGAAACATACCACATGCTGCTTATTCATTCATCTGTTGATGGACACTTGTGTTGCTTCCATCTTTTGACTACTGTAAATGATGCTACAATGAACCCTGGTGTACAAATATGTGTTCAAGCCCCTGTTTTCAATTTATGAGGCATATGCCTAGAAGTGGAATTGCCCTGTCATATGGCAATTCTTTTTTTAAAATATACATTTTTATTTTTTAAAAAAAGATACTTAGATTATGTAAATGTTACATAAAAAATATAAGGAATTGCCTTATGCCCTGCTCCCTAGCCCTCCCATATTTTCCCACATTAACAACATCCTTCATTAGTGTGGTACATTTGTTACAATTGATGAACACATTTTGGAGCATTGTCACTAGGCATGGATTATAGTTTACATTTTAGTTTACACTCTCTCCCACACATTTTTGTAAGTTATTACAAGATATATAATGGCCTGTATCTGTCATTGCAATGTCATTCAGGACAATTCCCAAGTCCTGAAAATGCCCCCATATTACACCTATTTTTCCCTCTCCCTCCCCTCAGAACCTCCAGTGACCACTGCCTCCACATCAACGGTAAAAGTTCTTCCATTGCTAAAATCACAATAACTCTATAGTAGAATAGCAGTAAGACTACTCTAGTCCATCGTTCATTCCCCAATCCTGAGGATTCTGGGATGGTGATACCCACTCTGCCTCTAAGTGAAAGGGGGCTTAGATCCCATGGGACAAATGGATTAGACTATCTTGCTTGCAGTTGCAGACTCTCTCTGTTCCTTGAGATGGTTGTTGTCCATCATCATCTCCTTGTTAGTTGTCCTGGGAGAGTCCAATGAACTGGAGAGTAGGTGTTGCAACTCTGTTGAGATTCAGGACCCAGCTGGTACAAGGACAGCCCAAAGATTTGAGTCTCTTAGACATACACCTATCAACTCTAGTACTAAATATAGGTTCAAATAGAAGGGGCAGAAGAGCCATATGTAGGGAAACCACAACTGAGTCCAACTCTGTCACTCTGGGGATCATAAATTCCATAGTGGGCCTGACTGGCAAGTGCCAAACTCCTGAGCCTTCTGCCCTGACTATAGTGTGTGGATGTCTCCAGAGCCCTCAGGAGCCCCACTATTTGAGGTAATATTTACTGAGGCAGTCAATGAGATCCTGCTGAGACATGCATAAGCGTAACATCTGGAATGACCTTCCGACTCACTTTGAAGTCTTTTAGCCATATAAACTCATTTGTCTATACCTTTTCCCCCTTTTGGTCAAGGTCTTTTTCAGCTGCATTGCTAGTTGGTGCTTGGTTTACTTACCAACACTTATTTTCCTTTTATTTCATTTTTTAAAAATAATAGCCATCCTGGTGGATGTTAAGTGGTATCTCATTGTGGTCCTTGTTTAACCCAAGACAACTAACAAGGAGATGTTGATGGATAATGCCTATTCTGAGGAAAAGAGAGTGTCTGCAACTGTAAGCTAGATAATCCCATCCATCTGCTCCACGGGATCTAAGCCCTCTCTCAATTAGAAGCAGAATGGGCATCACCATCCCCAAATCCTTAAGATTGGGGAATAAACAATGGACTAAAGTTGATTTATTATTATTCTACTATAGACATATTATTTTTCTAGCAATGGAAAAACTCTTATCATTGATATAAAAGCAGTGGCCACCAAAGGTTCTGAGGGATGGGACATGGGAAAATAGGTGTAATACAGGGGAATTTTCAGGACATTGGATTTGTCCTGCATGACATTGCAGTAATGGAAAAAGGCCATGTATATTTTGTCATAACTTGCAAAATTTTGTGGGACAAAGTATAAAGTATAATGTAAACTGTAGTCCATGGCTAATAGCAATGCTTCAATATGTGTTCATCAATTGTAACAAATATACCACGCTGATGAAGGACGTTGTTAATGTGGGAAATTGTGGGAGGGGGAGGGAGTGGGGCATATAGGAATCCCTTATATTTTTTATGTAACATTTATGTAATCTAAAGCTTCTTTAAAAATAAAAAAGAATTAATTTAAAAAAAGAATTTTCAAAATATATTCCATATTAAGAAACTTTTGAAAAATAAATGTTCAACAAACATATTTGGAAAAACTGCATATTATTTCATCTCTATGGATGCATATTAGTATTTTAGAGACTTATGGAAATTCTGCAAAAAAGAAATCTGAATAACTTTTTTTTACCATAGATTTTTCTAAATTTACTTGGCCAGAAACTTATTTGTTCAACTTGCATCCATTAGCAGGGTGACAAGTGCTGAGCAGCAGGTCAGGATGCCTACAGTCTAAGAGCTCATGGGGACAGCAATCTCAGGTTGATTAAAGACTCAGAGGTCTACAAAGAATCAAATGATTCCATCCAAGAACTAGATAAACATAGGAATGGAGACTGCTGAAGAGCTGAATCTCAGACTTCCAGACAGGATTGGTCACCTGAAACAGTTCAAGAGGAAAGAACCCAGACACTGGGTGGATTCCAAGGGTCAAGCTTTGGTACTAAAAGAGGAGAACTGGCAAGGAAGATCAAAGTCCCAGGCTAAAGACAGGACTTTGTCAGTGTTCCAAGGTCCTGCTTAGGACAAGGCAAGAGCAGAGGAGATAAGCAGAGACTGAGGAAGGGTATGCCTTGTTTCAGGTTAGTTGGGCAGCATGTGGTACATGTTGAGTGATCATCTAATGGCTTGAAAGAGTTAGTGTACATCCTAAATGCATGATTGAAATCTCCAAAATAATATAACTTCGGCTGATAAATGTGAAGCACTTCACGGTTTCTAATTATTATAATATTTTGTAAAAAGTGTTCTACATTACAATATTCAGAATTTTATAGATTTAAATAATCCACAAGTATAACAAATTGCCCAAGGTCACACAAAAAGTCTGTGTCTGTGCATTAGACTGCTCCATGGATGTTTTATATTTGCCAGGAAAAAATAATAGCTTTTCATTAAATATAGATGGCTGAGCACATGGAGACATTATCAGAATATAAAATAGGATATGGATATATATTTGTTGTGAAATATATTAGTAAGTGCATTCAGAGATTTGAATGATGGTTTCATGAGCCATGTTCAAATAATAAATAATCATGAAGCTTCCGTAATACTTTTTAATGAGATGGGATATCAAAATGCAGTTTAAAAGATAGCTAGACTCAGCAAAAATGTCCTCAAAAACTTGAAGCAGTTAGAAATGTAGGAATTTTTTTGGTGGTCAGTTACCTTATTTTGATGGGCACCTGTCAAGAAATAATAATTTTAAACCCAATAAAATTGAAGTGTTTTTCCAAAAGAAAATGGAAAACATATCATACTGGTAACTGCCAATCATAACTTCAACATTCAGAAAAATGGGCCATAGAATGGAAAACAAGGCCCAGTTTTTCCAACCTTTATGATCATCCATTATTTCTAAACCACTATTTTATTTATACACACACACATACATATAGTTATAATTGTGATTTCTATGAAAATATATGTAGAAACACATACACACGCATGTACACACACATACATATATATATTTATTTAAGAAATTAGAAATTCTGAGATGTTCCCAACTGTTAAGAGTAGTTAGAAACTTTCAGGGAAGATTGTGGAGCAGGGAGGTCCAGGACTTAGTTTCTATCAAAACAACTATTAAAAAGGGAGGAACTGTCTGAAACAACTATTTCGAAACTCCACAGGCAAGAAGAATACGATATAGCACCCAGGGAAGAGTAGGAGGAAGAGGCAAGGAAGATAAATTATGGTAAAGAACTGAAAATTGCTCTCTCTGCCCAGTGGCTACTGGTGCCCATCATCCACTCTCATGGCAGGTCTCCTTGGGGTCCAGCCCCTGGTTAGCAGCTGGTGACAGAAAAGGACATATGTTGGCAAGAGGCGGCACGAGAAGAATTCGCGGAGACGGGCTGATGGCACAAATCTATTTTAATGAGGAAGTGAGCTGCTTATATAGTTTGAGGAACGGGGGGTGAGGAGGGGGAAGAGCGAGGGTAGCCAAATAAGGCAATTTACAGTTTTAAGAGCTGGGATTGGTGGGCTAGGAGGGCTAAGGCTAGCAAGGGGAGGAGTGGGGTAGGGGGAAGTGGAACTGCGGGCAGAGGAT